>JARYGA010048419.1:0-23360 GCA_030545235.1 Helianthus tuberosus | reverse complement strand
AGTGGGAGTCGAACCTTCATCGCTCAAGAGAAATGCAATCTTATTTAATATTTTGTGTTTTTTATTTTTACTAGATATGAAAAACACTGATTAAGAATTTAAATTATGAAAAGATGAGATTGCTCGTAAAAATAGTAACCGACTAATACTAGCAATTGAAAAAAATTCTTCGAATAAAATTTCTAGTTTTGCTAGCGGATGTAATGACTTTTAAGAAGAAAATGACTATATAGATCTTGTATTTCTATTCCAATGAAGATTGACATATTTTTATAATATTTTTGAAATTTAATGTAGTTTTATCCTTTTGTTACGTGAACTGACCTGATTCGACCCAACTCGAATTGGACCGAAGTTTTTTAGTATTTAGCATAAACAACTAACCCTTTTCCGGCCCAATGAAAAAAATAGTAATTGGAAAAAACACTGATTAAGAATTTAAATTATGAAAAAATGAGATTGCTGGTAAAAATAGTAACCGACTAATACTAGCAATTGTAAAAAATCTTCAAATAAAATTTCTAGTTTTGCCGGATGTAATTACTTTACTATATATTAATAAACGAATTGAAATATATAGTAATTTTAATATTATAATAATATATAGTTTTTTAATACTTTTATTATTTTAATATTATAATAATAGTTAATTTTTTTTACTTTTTAACTTTAATCCTTTTTTAATATCAGGGGTTGGGATAAGATTGGTATGAACGGTATCGAACCAGTACTGGTATCAAAAATACCGGCACGGTCCTGTTCGCAATCGATACATGAAGGTAAAAACTAGCACTAATACAGAAAACACCAAAAGTTGGTGCCGAATTGATATTGGAAATCTTCTGGTTCGGGAAATTCAGTGCTGCTAACCGGTACCATTTGCTCATCCCGGATCATGGTCACCGTATGAAAGACGGCATCGTACAACTTTTTTTTTTGTTGATTTTCTTTAACTTTTAATTTTTTTTTCTTTTTTTAGTTTTAGGGGTAGGGATGAGCTCGGTGCCAGCCGATACAGAATCGGTATTGATACCGAAAATACCGATTACGGTACCGGTATATGAAGGTAAAAAACGTTAGTGAACCGATATCAGGAACGCCAAAAGTCGGTACCAAACATCAAGTTAAGCTTATTTAAAAAAAAAAAGCTATAAGCTTTGTAAAAAAGCTAGGCCGAACACCTCCTATATAACATTTTTGAAATTTAATGTAGTTTTATCCTTTTGTTACGTGAACCAACCCGATTCGACCCAACTTGAATTGGACCGAAGTTTTTTAGTATTTAGCATAAACAACTAACCCTTTCCGGCCCCAATGAAAAAAAATCCGCTTCCCATTAAAAAAATTTCTGAGTTCAGCACTGCCTACAAGTAGTAAAATAATAGAATGTACCGTTAAAAAGAAAAAAACAATCAATTAATTAACTGAATCCAAACTAAAAGCAAATCAACAAAAGCATTACCCAATCGTTTGTACATCCCAAAAAGATAAGCCAATTCAAGCATCACTTCCGATGCGCTTTTTTCCGATGAGCTGTCTTCTCATATGCTTCCAAAAATCTAGTCTGTACATCCCAAATTTACCCCCAGCTTGATTTATAAATTCAAAAACATTTGAAGCTCAAAATAAAGTATGATGTTGGTAGTTCATAACATTGGTGAAGATGTTGAAAAAAAATTGTGTACGCCACCACTAGGCGTCCCCCACCGACCGGTAAATCACGTGTACGCCAATATGATGGAGATAAATCACATGTCTGGTGTAAATCATGTGTTACCGAGGTTTGATCTCCAGACTTGCGCAACAGATTTCCACTTCCTTACCACTGATGATATGAATGTAAGGATACCTTTAGTTCAGATGTTGAGTCATGTTGAATTTTGATCTTAGGGGTATAATGAGAAGAAGAATCTGTTGATGTTTCTGTTTCACCACTTCTACTTTTCTTCTCAACGAGTCTAACTCCAAAACCATAATTGTAGCGATTTGGACCTTTTATATGGAAATGACTTTTAATTTTAAAAGAAACCGCGTTGTGTGTTTGATACCACCAAGTAGTGTGTCTTAATGAACCAAACGAAACATACCACACCATTGTATGACGACCACCATCACTTGCCTCCCGAACCCCATCATCTTTGAAATCCATACCACTTTCCTGCTTCATACTTATATCACACCTAGTCATGTCGAAGGCATATGAAGTAACAATGCACATTAAGAAACCAGTGAAGTCATTACACCAATTCTCTGGAAGTTCCAATCTACAACTACCTCCTCTACGCAAAAGAGGTGTAAACCCCTTTGGAATCTTAAGGTCACCAAGTTGGAGATGCATACAACCATTTTCAATACTTGTTCCCTAAATCATTAACACAAATTAATTATATTCTAATTACCATTAACATGGTCGATATACATAGAACTAATTTGATTTTCAAAACGAGAGATACCTTAAGCATGGATTGTAGTAATCTGTCACTCCACTCAACTTCAACTGCAAGTGAGACTTGACGTAAGTGTTTACATTTTGTGCCAAAATCTTTGACAAGTGTAAGTGACCTGCATTGATATGCTGTAAAAATAGCTAAACTTGATGGGAGCTCGGGCAATTCAAGAAGATTGTCACAAAATGACACGTCGAGACTTTTGAGTCGTGTAAGTTGCGAGAAGTTGAAATCCAGTCGTGAAAAATTGTTAGAACGTAGATTTAACTCTTGTAAGTTGGATAATTCACCAATACCATATGGTATATCTCCATCTTTTAGATCACAAGACGTTATTCGTAGAACCTTTATGTTTTTCATCTGACTAATTGTTGGAAGCCTTAGCTTGGAACAATTTGATACCTTTAAGTATTCAAGACTTGTATGATTTCTAAATGATGGGTGAATCTTTTCCAACTCATAACAAAAATCGAGAATCAACCTTTTAAGACGTGGGAGTCCATCAAAATCTGGTGTGCTAATTAGCTTATTCAGGCCACCAAGTTCAAGCACTTCTAACTGTGGTAGATGCTACAAACAGACAAGTTAATATATACGAGTTTATGAGAATTGATATGATCTAATAAATAAGTTATATCTTCCGGTGGGAAATCAAATAAATTGTAGCTAAGTTACGAATAGTTGTATTGTTTGATTTTAGTTCCTGACTTGAGTTTTGCATTATTAGTTTTGATATCAAGAAAATTCAGAAGTTAAACAACAATGAGAGTGGCTTTGGTTTCATTATTTTATTTTTTAATAATAAAAAAGCTAATTTATACTTAATGGGTTTTGTTAAAAATGTATATATAAATACAATTTTATACCTATGTTTTATCAAGTTTATACTTAATATATTTCTAATTATTTTATTTGTTACATGTTGAGCGGAATTGGATGATGGACTTGCACCAGGATGGGCTTGTGGACACTTGGGATGTAGCACATAGGATAGCTTGTAGCAAGGTACTGGTTGGGCTTGTGAGAGCATTCACATTCATTCCACCAAATGTTGATCAACCACATCACCTATGGGGTCGGCTCGGCTCGGCTTGACCTAGCAAGGTACGGTTTATAATCGAGCCGAGCCGGAGCTTGACCTAGCTCGGCTCGGCTCGGCTCATGAACAACCCTAATTTATTGTAATTTTCTAATTTTATAAAATATAGAGTTTCATGAGCTATCCTAATATTATAAAATGGTACAAGTATTTATTGTAATTTTCTAATTTTCATATTAGTGAAAAAAGAAACTAGTGGATAAAAATACGTTGAGTAAAGATACTATACAAATAAGCTTATCGTACAAAAAGTACGAAAGGAGTGGAAAGGTAAAAAAATGTGGTGACAGTTCTGTAATTATCAAAATTACTCTAGAAGTGCATCAAACAACATAAAATTCAAAATTACTCTACAAGTATATCATAATTACTCTAGTAATTGATCAAAATAACATAACATAAACAATTACTCTACAAGTTCATCAAACAACATACAATTACAAGGGCATCATAATTACTTTACCAATTTATTATTAATACATTACTAGGTATTCAAAATTACTCTACAAAAGCATCATAATTACTCTACTAGTTTATCAAAATAACATAACATACACAATTACTCTACAAAGTTCATCAAACAACATACAATTCTAAATTACCTATACAAGTGTATCATAATTACTCTATCAGTTCATTATTGTTACTCTACAAGTGCATCATAATTACCCTAACAGTTCATCAAAAAAATAATATAAAAATAACAGACACATTTACTCTACAAATTCATCAAACATTATAAAATTCAAAACTACTCTACCGGGATATCAAATGATATAAAATTCAAAATTACTCTACATGTGTATCATAATTACTCTACTAGTTTATTAAGATAATTAATCTGCGGATAAAATACATACTCTACGAATAAATAATCACAAAAATGTCACCGTGTTTTTTTACTTTTCACTCTATTCGTACTTTTTGTACAATAAGTTTATTTGTATTTGATCTTTTGTCAAAATATGTATCAAGGCACCATAGGTTAGTTTTTAAAAAAAATGTTTATACATCTTTGGTAGTTTCTACTTTTCATTTATAACTAAACTATTTATTTATAACAAACTAAAAAATTTCAAATGTTGTATATGATTATGTATAAAGTTTTCCATTGTTAAAAAAAAGCTAAAAATACTTTAAGCAAAAAACTATAACGAATTACCTTATAACCCTTCCAAAGTTCTTTTTGCTTGCTTTTAAACAAGCTTAGAACAGCAAGCTTCATTGGTTGAAAATTGTGTGGAAATGGACTGGCAGGATAATTGTTCCAGTGAATATATTTCAATTCATTTGAAAGAAAATTAGCCCCTTCCACATTCTTGTTATCATCATTGGTAGCCACACTAAGCAACCTTAGTTTCTTCATCTTTGACACAATCTTACATAAGCATGATGTATCATCATGTTTACCACCAAAGTGATAGATTATGGCTTCAGTCTTGTCATATTCCTAAAATGAAGCAGGAAACAATGCGTGGATTGAGAATCATTTAGTAAACATATAACATAATGTATGTTTTATAAAAGGTTAATCTTTACCATTCTTTCATCCTTAAAACACAATTCTTTAATTTCTTTATGTATCCAGAGTCTACTATGTTTTTCAGGATTGTTCGGATGTTCCTCTCTGACAATGTAGTGTCCCATTTCTTCAAGTACATCATGCATATCAATGATGTCATCCACAATTGTTATAAGAGCTTTTTGTATCAACACCTTCATCCCAATCTTAGGGTGAAAACCACAAGCTTCAAGTATCTGAACTACCTTATCCGTGCTCCACCGTCTAAAGAAACATGCAATATCTAAGAATAACTCTTTCTCGTAAGATTCAAGTCCATCATAACTAGTTTTGATTATGTTCATGACATCTGGATTTGGGATGTCTTTTAGCTTTTTCAAGGCACTAATCCACTCGTTCTTATTTTTGTCATATAGAAAAGAACCTAAAACTTTAAGTGACAAGGGGTGCCCAGAAGCATAAGAGATTGCACGTAGAGAAAATTTATCATAATCTTCTATAGGTTCTTTTTCGTTATATGCATGCCTTTTAAAGAGTTGAGTAGCATCATCATTCGATAATAATGCGATAGGATAGACGTGGTCTACCCTATGGGTTCTTAGCAAATGTTCATCTCTAGATGTGATTATTATTCTGCTCCCACTACCAAACCAATCGTGTTTTCCAGCTAACGCCTCTAGTTGGCCAAGTTCATCGACATCATCAAGAACTACCAACACTTTTCTATGACATAACATACTTTTCATCTTGTGTTTTCCTTCGATAACACTATATACGTTCACTTCTTTCTTGAAAAGAGATGATAAAATATTCTCTTGTAGTTTCTTTAAGCCATGCTTGCTTGTATCCTCTCTAACATTCTCCAAAATACAGTGACCTTGAAAATGTTGAGACATTTTCATATAAACGGAAGTAGCAAGAGTAGTCTTACCACCGCCCCCAACCCCCCATATCCCAACCATACGCACATCACCTGATCCAATGTCTAATAATGATTTCAAATCTTGGAAGCGAGTCTTCATTCCAACAAGACATTCATCTACACATGAATTTAACGCGAAGAGCCTATCCAGAATTGTATCGACAACATTTTTGATGAATTGTGATTCATGCCTGCATATTCGATATATATGGATAATTTATTATATCCACAAACTAAAGAGAATTGAGTTGTAAATTTGAGATATTTAACTCAATAAAGATAATCACGAATTTAAAATTAATGTACATAAATAAATAAATAACTTATGGATGCACTAATACGGTGAAGTCACCTAATCAATCCATCTAAAAGGATAACCTTTTCAGTCTGCAATCCATCTAAAGATAATATATAAGAATAAAGGTTATGGGATTACTATTTTTAAGAATAGTAATCCCAAATAATGATATAAGAGTCTAGAAGTGTGTTAGTGTGTATTTTGTTAATGTTAGTTGAAACTTCTTGCTAGATTAATATTAGATTATTGAAACTTGTTTGTTAACTTTTACTTTAAGGAATGTCAATATCATGGAGCTATTTCTAAAACTTATTACTAAATTAGTTATTAGATTATTGAATTAAATATTAGTTTTGGCCGATGCAACAAGTTTTACCAGACCCGATCCAAACAGAACATTTTTTTAATATTCCGCAATAGATAACTAACCCTAAAAATTCCGCCCACATGCAAAATATTTTTGGGTCCGCCACTTATTACTTCTGATTTTAAACAAAGATCTAGCTTGGCTTAATTACACATACATATTTACACATGACTATCAAATATAACTGAAAACTTCTAATATCAAATGTAATTTAATTGTAAAACACATTAATTAACGGTACGCAAATAATTCAGATAAAAAAAGTTTACCCGTTGGCAATGTTGTTGAGCTCCCATCCAGCGATGCTACTCACATGAACAAGTGCTTTTCTCCATATTTCAGCTTTGGTGACATTCTTCGTCTCTTGTTTGGAAAACGCTTCTCCAAATTTCCTTTTCTGATTTCTCACATCTGTAGGTTCCACATCATAAAATATTGGTATAACAATTAGCTCTCTCTCATCCTTACATTTCATAATATGTGCAAGTTCTTCTAAACACCATGAAGAATCCGCATAGTTTCTGGAGAATACTATGACAGCAATTCGTGATTCTTCGATAGCCTCGAAGAGGGATTGATTGATGGATTCACCTCGTGGAAGTGTTTCATCGTCCTTGTAAACACGGATAAGGTGTTGTGTAAGAGCATAATATAGATGATCAACAAATGTCTTGCGGGTATCTTCTCCTCTAAAACTAAGAAATACATCATATTTGCACGAACGAGAAGAAGAGGCGGGTGCAGAGAGAGAAGAAGATGATGAACATGCCATTGATGTATTTAGAATCTGTAGAGTAATATGAAACCAATTTAAATGAAGATTAATGTGGGTTGTATTGTTTTTATTGTTTTTATCTACTCAAATGATAACTAAAATTACTAAAATAAAATAACTAAAATTAATCAAAGTGAACACAATTCAGATATCTTAGAAACCCAATTCGTCAGAAAAAAATAAATAAAATCCACGGCATAACAGAGATACATATAGATACATATACAGAGAGATATATAGAGAGAGAGTGGATCTGACCTTGTGACGAGGATGACAAAATGACAGTCACGAGGGTGTGAGGGGCGGTGTTGTCACTGGGTTGATCAGTTGACCGGGAAGGAGTAGTCAACGGTGGTGGGTAGAGTATACAAAGACTTGAAGGTGGAGGGAGACTTGGAAGGATCAATGAAAGATGGGTTGGTAGTTAAAAGGATCAAGGCGGCGGTTCGAATCCCGGGCCTACCCTGCTCTACCCATTTGAGTTAGCTCCTGCCCTCTCGCCTCTAAACGTTAGTCTCTGACGCGGGAGGTCGCTGCAAAACAGTCGAGGGGGACGCCCCCCACATCACCGGGACAGTGGTGGCGGGCCGGCTAACGTGACCGGTCTTCACGTTTTGCTCTCCAGTTAAAAGGATCAATAATGGAACAACTTGCAGCAGGGCGGTGTAGGATAAAGGTCAGCAATAGCATCCTTCTATTTTTTAATTAGGAAGTAACCAAGAAATATCCCATTTATCATTATTAGTTCCACTTGCTGATTTATTTATATGAAAATTAAATTAAACTAGAATTACAACCCGCCGCAATGCGGCGGGGATTCTTTAGTTATAACTATGTCGATTTAGGACCCGCACGTTATGTTGAACCTGTCAAACGGGAAAAAATAGACGATGTAAAAACGTTCACCCACACACGCACGTTGCGTCGTGTCAACTCGCAAAATTTAGAACGAAACGTAAAAACGTTAAACCAAAGATGCACGTTGCGATGTGTTAAGTCACAAAATTTAGAACGAAGCATAAAGCGAAAAATTTGCGGAAAATAAAAACTATAAAGGACCAAAGTTGTAAGTAAATAAAGTTGTGAGAATAGATTACAAAAGATAAAAAGTTTTGGGTTAAAAGTAAAAAAAACAAATAGTTTTGGGTTAAAAGTAATTTATGAAATACTTTTGGGTGAAAAGTAAAAAAATCAATTTTTTTAAAAAACCCCCAAAGCCAAGGTTACAACAACAATATGCATAACCATTTTTTCTTTGAAAAGCACCCCCGCGTTGCGGCGAGGGGCATAAAACCGTGTCAAATAGCATCAATGTCATACCATCGCCAGCGACCACCAGCACTGAATTTGCGGCGAAAAAATTAGACTGAAACGTAAAACATAGAAAATAATAACTAAGTCGATTTAGGACCCGCAGATGAACTTGTCAAACATGAAAGATATAGACGACGTAAAAACGTTGAACTACACACGTACATTGCATCTTATTAACTCGCAAAACTTAGAACGAAGTGTAAAACGGAACGTAAAAATATTGAACCACACACGCACATTGCGCCATGTTAACTTGCAAAATTTAGAACGAAGCGTAAAGCGAAAAATTTGCGGGATATGAAAAGTACAGGAGACGAAAAAAAGTTATTTTAAACTGAGAATATAAAAAGTTTTGGGTTAAAAGTTATAACCCAAATAGTTTTGGGTTAAAAGTTATACATCAAATACTTTTGGACTAAATATGTAAAATCAATTTTTTTTTTGGGAAACTCCCCCAACATAATGTACAAATCCTATTGCACAAACAAGTTGCTTATTTATAAGGTACTAATAAGGAGTAGTCAACGGTGGTGGGTGCTGATTTATTTATATGAAAATTAAATTAATAGAATAATAGGTAGGGGAATCACGGGCTACGGCTCAACCTTGTATTTGAAGTGTAACTTTTTTTGCGGTTTTATATTTTTTTGGAATGGCTACTTTCTTGTATTAGGTTATCTCACACCTCAAATTGGAGAGTCCCGTTGCCTCACTCCGACCAAACTATCTTGTCTTAACCGGGCCCACGCTGGCTTCAGAGTTTGGTTTGGGCGTTCACCCGGAAAACCATACCACCGGCTACCACTTGACAGTCGTTGTGCCACCACAAGAGCAGAACTCTCTGGCGTAGCACACGGTGGGACGAAAACCCGGGTGGGCCCAGGATAGAGTCTTGGCACCTCTGCAAGGAGGCTATGCTCTATCTATCATTGCCTTATCCACCAAAGTGACACAGTGGATCGATTTGCAAAACTAAACACCGTGAGACTGGTTACTAGGAAAGATTGGGGGTTTTCATAATCATTCTCCGGCATGAGAAAGCATTGTTCTTAAATGAGTAATTGATGAGCGAGACTAAAAAGTGAAGAATGATTTCACCTTGATGAAGTGTAGTATTTATAGCCAGGATGGTGAGATATGGTTGGGCGAGGTGTCAATGTCGGACTATCCATTCAGTCCCCTCCCTACTTACCATTAGTGGTGGCAGAGGGTGTATATCCGTGGTGTGCCATTGGCTAGACGTCGCTATCAGGATGTCCTAGTGGTCTCTTTTGTGATGACCGCTAACGGAGATTCATTGTATAGTGGATCCCGGAATGTAATTGGCCACACGTCGCTTTCACAATGTCCTTTATCTCCTCAGCCATGCCATGGCCACCCCGAAGATTCACAGCAAAGGGGGAGGCGTCGCGGTGTTCCCCGCTCCCCCACCCTCCAGCATCAGACTACATCCATAATTCCGTATGTACTTTTGTCACACTATAATTCTCAAAAGAAAAGAATATGTCTTTTAAGTGTTAAAATTGAACATGCACTCAGAGTTGATTATGTGAGCGGGTTTTTTCTTTAACCATTTTAAAAAACCCATGTAAATCATAACTCGACTAAACGCTCGCAGCGTTTATTTCTGCTATTTGCTTAAATAGGTCCAGTCTTTTCTAATTGAACCTGAGAACAATTCAAGTTCAGGCCGATGTAAATTACCAACCAGGGCTCAAAGCCGTAAAGAAGCTCAATTTCAAGATCCAGTCTGCAGTGTCAGAAAAATGTTACAAGACCCCACAAGCCAATTACAGCATAAACCCTAAATTCTAACTTAAAGCGAGTAAAATTGTGAATAGAGGTATTCTCTATTCTCTATTCGATAACTATTTGTTGGATAGCAGCAGCAGCACCACCCTACACCATACAAATGAAAATTAAGAAGGTGAATTGGCTCATAATATATAAATATATATATAACTGATGCATAAAAACACCAGCCGTGGTATAAGAAAAAAAAACTAGGACAGAGTCTTCCAAGTCAACATCACTAATTTTAACCCATACGCGTACCAAAAGATATCCGTTTTGACCCGTTACTCAATCCACCCGACCCACTCATTTTACCAACTTTAATTAATATTCTTAATACACACCTTCTGACTAGCATCACTGACTTTCCTCAGTGTCACGTACTCACCACATCGTAAGACCCCGCCCGAAAATTCTACCTGAAATGGTTTATTCGATATACGATGCATAACATGAACCACCATTATGAATGGTACTCAGAAAGGTGTAACTTGGAAAGATGTTATGAGATGCAATTGATTTTACTGCAAGAAAAAGAGAAGAAATTACCTGAATACCCTTTCCGGAGAGAAACTGCTTAAAGTCTGCCATTTTTAGATCACCGACAAGTACCGATTTGTGAGGAGGAGCTGTTGTTGAAAGGGGGAGTGAAGACAACGTGCCACTCTCTGTTTTCTCGATCTCAGAATCAATCCATGCTATTTCATAATCTCCAAGCTGTAGTGAAAACGGGTCAAAATGCATAATTTTTATTATCAGTCAGATATGATCACTAAAACTATATTATTCTAATAATAGCCTAACCTTCTTAAAAAGAACATTACTCATCAGTTTCTCAGAGAGTTGCACCTATTTCCACAACAACAACAAACCAATCAAATGTGGATTTGACGATAAATTGTGCAAAACAACATCCTATTAAACTTTTTATGTACCTTATATGCACACAAATCTGATGTGACATCAATTTGAGGACATGTTTCAGACAATGTTGCTTCAGATGTTCAGTGGCCTCTGCGGATCCATGCACCAGCACCTAATAAAGAAGACTTTAATATCTTAACAGTTCAACAATAATTGCAGAAAATAACTTGCTAGAAAGAAAAAAAAGAAGAAAATTCATACAAGTTTCAAAGGGGCAACATGAGAAAGAATTGATTTGATTGATCGACCATCAGACCGTCCTTCAAAATCCATGTAAACCAATGAGCATTTGACTTGGACCTGAGGCAGACAAAATACTTATATGATAAGATAATTAATAAACGTAAGTTTAATATCTTCTTCATACGCAGCTAACTCGTCCCCAACCAATGGCACTCTTTTCGATAGGGTTACTTTTACCGCTTTAGGAGGTGGATCTGATTGAAGCATTCTTGCACGCGTACCAAACTTAAAAATACAACTGTAAGTGATGAAATCATGTTTCTTGTGAAAGATAAAACCAACCAAGTATTTGACTTTAAACACAAAAGATAAAAATTGCAGAACGTACCTGGCCCCTTTCGGTAAAAAGAACAAGATTTCTTACATCAGCAGCCCATTCTACAAATATGTCATGTGAAAATCCCACTTCTAAACTGGCCATAGAAGCTAAAACAATCTAAAAAAGTAATGCAGTCAATATCGCGATAAATGTAATTAAATAACGAAAGTGGATTAAACTTGTTACCTTTGGGCCCTCTGGCGCATTTTCTAGTTCACTCTTGTTGATCAAAAGAGTAACATGCCTGCAAACAAATATATAAACTCCGATCAAATTCATATCGATATAAGCTGGTAGAGAATTAGACCAAATAAAAAGCTAATACTTTAGAAGGAAGGCATTATCACGAGTGTGCTCAAAGGACTTTGCTATCGAATCACTCATCCATTCAAGGAAACTCTTGACATAATCAATTGTGCTTGATGACACATATGTGAGAAAGAAGATTTGATAGGTCAAATGATGTTGTTCCCAATACTGCAACATTAAAAAAAAAACACATTTAAAAATAAAAAGTAAAATGGATATCAAAATCTTCAAAATGCACATGAGCAAAAACCTTTTTATGCAGACTAACCTGTTCGAGTATCAAAAGCAGTTCCAGTACGCGTCCAGCACTATCCACAGGCAACAATACATTCCCATTGGCTCTTAGAGTGTTTAATATAGCCTCTAAATTTCAAAACAAATTCACACAAAAATATGAATGTTATAAAAATCGACTTGCATATGTTAGTCAGACTGCATATTTCAGTAAAAAAAAATACCTAAAAACTCCTGATCTCGTTGACGTCTAGAAGGCTGATTACTCAAAGCATTATATGCATCTGTTATAAGAACTGCAGGACGAACAAAAGACTCCAAAATTGTTCCATTTAAATGCCTGAAGAAAAAATCGGCAATTAAGAACATTATGCATCGAGAAGTGTAATTCAATATATTTGCAGTTGGTATAGGGAATACCTCTCTTTGCGATGATTAAAGTCAACAGCATATATAACATCTTCTCCATCTTTAGTTATTTTCCAAACAGTGCCTCCCAAGAGATGACCAGCAACATGAGGTGCAATCACAATACCCTCACCTTTTCCTGAAATAAGTTCATTGAATCAATAAAATAAATGTAAAGTGGACTTAAAACTGAATGATGAGTAAGAAAAATTCTGACCGGATAAATGACAATTCTGAGAGTAGGTTAATCTTGTCATATTTTGGAAAGCAGAATCAATATCATCCAATGTGAACAAATCAAACTCCGATACTTGCTGCAGATATATGGATACAGTTAGAAACACAGTTATCATAGTTCACATTTATATCAAATCAGTTATTTCTATAAGGTGGTAAAGGGTAGACATAACCGTAACGGAATGTGTTACTTACTACTGCTTTGTTCTCAATTAACATCTATGAGGGGGATCCTATGTCCCTTTACTTGTACACACTGGTTGTGGTTATGGTTATCCTAAATCTCGTGATCATCCGGATGATTAAAGTTAATGAGGGATTTAGATATAACCGGAATAGTGGAGTGTTAGGTGGTTATTCCGGCAGCGCATAATCTCCGACAGTGACTGAAGCATTGTTCCAATCAGAACTGCAGATGTGACAGGCTGCTGAACAGAATCGGAACAACAGCAGCACCGATAAGCTGCAGATCTGCTTGTAGTTAAAATCAAAGTGTCGTGAAAACATTTATGTTGTTAAAAGTATGCCTGGCAAAGTAAACCCAAACATCTACTATTGGGTCTATACCTACGGGTGGATTATAAAATCTGATGGGTATTCTTACATGGGTTAAAGTAGGCAACTTTAAAAGTGAGAAAAGAATTAAATGGGTCAGGATGGGCTGTAATATTTTAAACAATCGGTCAGGATGGGTTTTCATTTCTAAAATCAGTAGGACCAGATCACATCTTCTCCGCTTCTGAATTCTTAAATAAACAACAAACTGTCACTAATATTTGTCTAATCCGGCAGCAATAATCAGAGTAACCCCAAACGCAGTTAATTTAAACGAAACCGGTTTCGATTATGGAGAATTGGGACTTGGTTTAAAAAAGCGCGAGGCGCTCCGAAGCGTATTGGTTCCAAAAGCTTTAAGCGAAGCTTCAAGCGCGAAGCGAGAGCTTCACGTATTCGAAGCGCTCAAAATAAAAAAAAATCAAAAAACATATTATACACATCAATATGACCTATTCTACTTGTTAATCAATAATAAACACAAAAACATGATTAAAAAACACACTTAACACAAAAAAAACATAGTTAAAACATAAATTAAAGTCGAAACACACTTAAAACATAAACATAAAAACAGTCTTTAATCAATAATCATCATAATCAAGTATGTATTCAATATTCATCTCCATCAACATCACTCAATAAGATCATGTAGCTAATAGTTAGTAGCAAAGTTTAGGACTTATATGTGGGAAGTTTTGGGTGTGTGAATGAAAGTCTCAAAAGGTGGTAAATACTTTGTCCCACATTGGTGTGGGAACAAAGTGAGTGGTTGTTTATAAGGTAAAGCCTTTACTACTCCATTGTAGCTTTATGACATGTTTTACCACAAGTCCTACCAGCGCGCAGGGGGGTGCAAAAAATGAGCTTCTGACCTGGAATTTGGTTGAACTCTCGTGCCCGCACATCCTGCGGACACGAATGCAGCTCCGAAAAACCGGGGCCCGCGTGAGGCGGGTTTTTGCACGCACTGTTTGTTTTTTTTTTAATGTACAGCGTTAGAACACTGTTTGGGCCGAGGCGTCGCCTCAAAAACCATGGCCGCGTCGCGCTTAAAGCTCGCCTCGCAGCGCTTCACGTGTTTTGACGCTTCAGGCCAAATAAAGCGTTTTGCCAAACGCTTCAGCGCTTAACGCTTTAAGCTCGCTTTTTTAAACTAAGATTGGGAAGATTGATGGATGGAATATTAGCAGGGAAAGAAGACGACAGCGGAGATGGAAGTTTGGGAGAAAATGGCTGGTCAGCCGGCGGTGATGTGGTGGTGGTTGGTGGTTGGGTTAGGTGTAAACGGTATCTTACGTGACGACGACGGAGGTACGGCAGGTAAGTCCAGTGCAAAGAATGGTTGGTGGCTTGGTGCAGCGTCCGACGGCGGCGGTGTTGCCGGAGTTTGTAAAAAAGGAGAAAAGAAAGAAGATCACCATGAATGTGTGTGGTGTGTTCACAGCTAATAAGATTTTGGTGATTGGAAATGGCAGACAAGCTCTGGTTTGAAATTTGTTTTTGGGATGGAGACTCATAAATCATCACTTCAGCGATAAGCTACAACCATTAATGACAAGCTACTTTGTTTTATGAATAACCAAACCCTCCTAACGAAGGGGTCGCCTTAGCATCGTCCTTCCGGTCTCGGCTTTCTCGGGTTGAGATGTCTGCGATCGAGTAAATAGCTCTACGAACGAATGGATTAGATCGACTTGGAAAATGGAAAGATTTGTACAAGTTATACGTTTCGTCACCACTTTGTGGAAAAGCCTTAGGTATGAATATGTTAGATACCTGTGACTCGATTGCTGAAATAGTATCTCTCCCCCAAAAAGCATGTTTTTTTTTACCGACGCACAAAGAAAATATTTTGTTGCGAATGAACAAGATATTGAGGAATTGTCCATACGTAAAATCATAATTATTGATACGGGCCTTTTCCACATAAAAGGGGAATCTTTTGTTACAATAGAAGCAGAAGTGATGTGGATTATTCAAGAATCGAAGTTGATTTCCTTTATAAAAAGAAGATCTCAATGAACTTCTATGAAATGATTTCACGGGATTCAGCCAATTGTATTGATCGTGGAATATCATTGAGAAATAGGAATCCGTGTTATCAAAGGATTTCCTGCGATTATTTCTAGTATGGAATGAGTCAAAGCCTGCCGATAGCGACGACTCATCCTGATCCTTAACTCATGCTAACCACTAACCAATCTGAAATCCTTTTACTATTCTTGACCCAGAACTCATATTAATACACAACACTTACTGCTGATGAACCGAACCTTTTTGTAGTTGATCCAAATCTTTTTACTAATGGTGTCCAACTCACACATATAACAAAGTAGCTCAGCAGTGAAAGACAGACGGGGTGTTTGGGATTGCTTTTAACTTATGACTTATTAACTTTTATAAGTCATAAGTCACAAATTTTAACTTCTCATTTTCAAACTATAAAAACTCCTTCTCAACCCCAATCAAAGCCTGCCGATAGCGACGACTCATCCTGATCCTTTTCTAATTTGTCCATCCTAACCCAAACCCATTCTGATCCGACAACCAACCTGCCCATTTTGCCAACTCTAGTTAAAAGTAAGGAACAGTATGTTGGGATCAGTTGCAATAACTTGCAGATCAGGAAGATGTTCATGACATTACTCACTATGGTTTAAATTGGTTTAATTGGTATCTCTAATATATATTTGTTGCTTCTGAGGGTGTTTGGGTTAGCTTATTTTGGAGCTACTTTTAACTTATAATAGTTAATAAGTCATTTTGATAGTGTTTGGATAATGGGTTGAGAAGGAGTTTTTATAGTTTGAAAATGAGAAGTTAAAATTTGTGACTTATGACTTATAAAAGTTAATAAGTCATAAGTTAAAAGCAATCCCAAACACCCCGTCTGTCTTTCACTGCTGAGCTACTTTGTTATATGTGTGAGTTGGACACCATTAGTAAAAAGATTTGGATCAACTACAAAAAGGTTCGGTTCATCAGCAGTAAGTGTTGTGTATTAATATGAGTTCTGGGTCAAGAATAGTCAAAGGATTTCAGATTGGTTAGTGGTTAGCATGAGTTAAGGGCAGTCTATCGTCATGAGTTTTGATGAATATGTTAATGATGATGTCTACCATGAGCATTAGGTATAATGTTATATTAAGATGGATAGCCCAAAACATCAAGACAACAACTAATATGTTTCTGTTCTACTTATATGATGATATGTGTATGAAAACATAAAATATAAAAGTGAAGGGAAGGGAAGGGACGGATGTTTGACCTTGCGGGAAAGATAGTGATCATACATAGTTAAAAGCCCTAATCTAAAAACCGGTTCGGTAGCATAAACAGGAGCAGAAAGTCCAAAGTGTTTGATGGCATAGGGTAAAGCACCAAGATGTAGTGTATCTGAATGTGACAACAATACAACATCTATTGTTGAAGCAACCCTACAACAGAAATCAACCATACTATGTATAAGTTTAAACATCACCACCACCATAATGAGCCTCTTTTCTACAAGAACACATTTTTGGGACAGCCTACTCAATTCTCAACTACTAAAAAACCCTAAATAAATCATGATATAATTGTACCTGGAGAGAGGTTGAAGGAGGGAGGGATCGAAGTGATCGTTCCAGCCACAATCGATAAGAATGTTGAAGCCATCAATGGAGACTAGGTATGATAAAGGGTTTTCATTGTATACTCCACACAGTGGGGTCACCTGAACGGAAGTTCCCATCTCTGCCAGAGACCTTTTTGCATTCAACTTCGACTCACCGGCCGCAGTGGTGGATCCAGGATTTTTTTTCACTGGGTTTACTTTTTAGGTGCTTAAGTTTCGGTCAACTCAACGTTCGAATTTTCGGGTCGGATCGGGCATTATCACTGAAGTCAATATTTTTTCCTATCCCACTATCTATCTCGGTCTCTAAAAAGTAAAAACACATGAAGCATTAAAAGATGAATAAATAAGCACTATTTGATGTCGGTTCAACTACAAAAGCATCTCAATGAACAACTGGTTCAACTACCGAAGCATCTAACGAACCATTTCTATTGCTTATTAGCTAAGAAACTAATACTAAAAGAACATGAACCCATGATGAGAACCCCATAAGAGTTGAAGTTATGGACTTTTCTTCAAGATTCAGCAGAACACGCTACTCACGCTGATGATACACAGATATGCTTTATACATGTATATGATTGAAGCAAAATGGTGGCGTTTATTTTTTCACAGATTCTAAGCAAAAACAAAAAATTGAAAAGGGTTTATTGCAAATTTGAAAACTTTTTTCAAATCACACCACAAATACCCCCTTCAGCAACAGGGGGCACACAGATATGTTTATATAAAATTTGAAACAATTCAAACTTATGAAAACAATTTAAACCATCAAAACAATTTAGAGCAAGTTAAAACATCAAAACAGTTGATTCAGATTCAAGCTATCTTACAACTTAACATCATTATTAACATCAAACAAGTAAAAATTAATATTAATAATAGAAATAACAACACTAAAAATTCAAAATACAAATCAAGTTAAATATTAACAAACCTGTGAAGAACCACGGCTGAAGAAGGACAGTCGCCGGAGAAGAACGACGCCGGAGGAGAGGAGGTGGTCGCCGGAGTCCGGAGAGGGTGACGCTGAGGGTGGAGGCTGAAGGAGGACAGTCGCCTGTGAAGAACCTGGGACTTTTCTTTTCTTTTTTTCTGCTGCGTTTTGTTTTGCAAGAGTGTAAGACTGAGGGGTATGGTTCCCCCTTCCCCATGTCCACCTAGGCGCCAGATCACCCTCTTCTCCACATCATCACTACTACGGGACCTGGCAAACGGGCCGGGTTAGGTCAGGTCGGGTCGGGTCATGGGTCAAAACGGGTTCGGGTCAAAATGGGTACGGGTCAAAACGGGTCAATTAAAAAAAGGGTTGCTTTGGTTCGGGTCAAAACGGATTTGGGTCGAAACGGGTTCGGGTTGGAACGGGTTTCGGGTCGGGTCGGGTTAGTTAAAAAAATGTTTTTTTAAGAGATTGTACATCAAGGGGCAATTTTGTCGGGTTAAAAAGGGTCCGGATAGGTTCGGGTTGAGAATGGGTTCGGTCGGGTCGGGACGGGTTCGGGTCAAAAAAGTGGGCTTCTTCAGGTAATACTGGTGCTGTTGTTGAAGAAGGTCAACAAAGACTGCCACCAGAAGTCAACTCTCAAGATGTTCCAGATTTATCTACTTCTACGATCATTGAATGCCAAGGAATTGGATTTGAAGTAATTTTTATGAGTTTTTAAATTTGTAGATAGTTTTAGACTTTTAGTTGAGGAAATTTGATATGTTTAACAACTAGTTTTTATTCTTAAATGATTTCTTTTAGATCTTCTAGTAACTCAGTAAACAAAATTCAAATACAAAAGTTAGTTTCATGACTTAATGACTTATAATTGTTCTTTTACCTCTCATCTTTTTTCTTCTACTTTTGTTTTTTGCTGCTTCAAGTAATTACATATACATGTGTACTGCTCCTATCAATAGTGTTTGGGGTGGGGTGGGGTGGTTGATAACAATGAAACGGTAAGTGCCTGTGATTGTTCCATGAACAACAGTGCCGTTTTTGAGTTTGATCAAAACCAGAACCATAAAACTAAAGATAATAATCATCCAGGGTATGTACCTTCATATTCTAAAATCAAGATTATCTTTTCTTAAATATATAACTGAATTAAAAATCAAAACTTGCTATCATAGTATTAAAGAGCAGAAACCATATGAGATCAGACCAAAAACAGATCCAAAACTGAATTAAATAAATTAAATTAAATCTAATCACACCCATGTAAGCAAATATTAATCAAACTCAAATACAACAAAACAAGTAAAAGATTAACAAACAGAACAATTAATGTACACATCAACATTCCTGTTAAACCTAAAAAAACTTCAATCACGTATGTTATTATGGCCCAAATTCAATAACAGGTTCACTACTTTCGGCTAAATTTTTTTGGGTCCTGTCATTTCTAAAGCTAAATTTAAAACCGAAAACCGACCCATCCAACCCATACGAAAAAAGCGAAAACCGAACCTTCGGTTTGCACACAAAGCCAACCTATGCACGCCCATATTAAACCTAATTGAACCACACAAACTAACTATACTTCAAAGTTCAAACAGAACCATATCAAACCAAGTCTCTGACTCTCTGGTATCAAAACAAAACAAACCTAATCCACATTTACACGTTAATCATTTAAATAATCCAAAAAAATATGAAAAACACAAACTAAACATAGAGAAATTTGCACCAATATTGAGTAAAACAAACAATGATAATTGTCAATTATCAAATGGGGTCGCTGAACTAAAACGCAGTCAAAGTGTTATTTTTTCCAACTACTCCCACCCTGTTTTCAAATTACCACAACTTCTTGCTTCGATTTTTTTTCATCAAATTCACCTGTTCAACCCCCACCCAATCAATGAATACAACAATAATCAAGTGCTTCATTAAGATAATCGAAACCCTAGCAAACTAATTGCAAATTAGGTTTAAAAAAAAAAGAGATTACCTTCCGCTTTAGGCCTTGTAATCTGGAAACAATTGAATTTTTGAGATGGCGAATGGTGTCGTCTTGATCGGCGGAGTGTGATAAAGCGGAGATGCCGGCGGAGGGTGGGGGGTTTGTGGCGGAGGAGATGGCGGAGGCCGGAGAGGGTGGAGAACTGGAGATTGGGGTGTCGCTCAGTAAACCATTCCTCTAAACTTCTCAACCCGTTTGGAACCGTAGAAACTTTTTTTGTTTTTTTATTTAACCCATTTCAACCTTTGACTTAAATTACTCTACCCAAACCCACCCATAGTATTTTATAAATAACCCAAAATGACCCATATCAAAGACTTTGGGTCAAAATTGCCCCCTAGTTATACCGACCACACTAAGGGGCTGTTTGTTTACATCTGAATGGCCCCATTAAGAGGCAAGCCTCTGAATCGGTCAGAGGTTAGGGTGTTTGGTTCATCAAATAGCCACCTCTTAATGAAAAGTATGACAATTGTGCCCTAACAAAAACAAAACAACGACATTCTCCTCTTCTTCTTCCAGCACCCCCATCTTCCTCTCCTCTCCTCTCCTCTCCTCTCCTCCACGGTTGACACCTTCCTCCACGGCCCAACTTCCACAGCCGACACCTTCCTCCACGGCCGAACCTCCACAGAGCGCCGCCCTCCCCCTCAATCGGACCTCAACAGTGCCGCCCTCCCCCTCAATCGGACCTCAGCCGACACCTCCGCCGTTGATTAAGGTACCATTTTACACCAAGTATGTTACATTTGTGGTTTTATGTGTACTGATTCATCGTTGTATGTGAAAGGTTGAATTGAACTGATTCTCTGTTTCTTGTTTGAATATTATGTTTCATTTGTGGTTTTGTTTCTTGTTTGAATATTATGTTTCATTTGTGGTTTTATTTGAACTCATTCATCGTTTTATGTGAAGGTAGATTGAATTGAACTGATTCTCTGTGTATATAATGTCTGTTGTATTCTGTTTAGTATATCTCCGTTGAACTGATTAATTTTGAAGTTATACATTCTGTTTTGAGGGGTAAAAATGTCACTTTACATAGTCATTCAGAGGTGCAAACCAAACAACACTTTACTGGTTCAGCACTTACTGGTTCAGAGTCTCTTAACCGTTCAGACCTCTTATTCATTCAGCACTTATTGATTCAGATATTGCCAAACAGCCCCTAACTGCAGGTATGTGCTGTGTTCAACCCTTTGAAGGCGTTTGGAGCAAATTTTCTGAGTCTATAACCAGGTGCCTCCATAGGTCAACAAATCAAAAGGTAATTTACCGTAGTAAATTTGAACCAATTTTACTTACAACATATCTTGCTTGCTATGACTAATTATGTGAAAGGTGGTACAGATTAAAAAGATATGACCTAGAGTTCCTTATATGCACACCAGATAGACTTGTGGAGCTTCTTTCCATGGGTGTTGTCCATATTTCTGGTGTTCGTTCGCTGGTAAATCTTTTTTTTTACTCTTTCAAATCGTTCATGCTAGTTTTACTATTTTCCTGTTTAGCGCTTAATGGTATAATATGAACTTTTACAGATTATTAATGGTATAATCGTTCATCCATTCAGCAACATATTTCTGTTGACCCCCATACTTTGGTTTGCTGCAGCGGGTTCACTCCTGCTGTGTCGAGTCTTTTGCCAACCCCAATGTGCACACTGTCACGAGAAGCAATCTCTAATGACGAGAGTGCACCATAGGAATATTGCTGAAGATATTAAACTATATTTGACATTTTTAGGTTGATATCTTTATGACACTTCTCCTCCCTCTACAATACCTAAGGTGTGATATTTATGTGTACGATATTTATGTGTACTTAAGTTTTGACCCATTTTCTAACCAGTTTGAACCATTTCTAGATTATAATATTTTTTTACAAAAAAAAATTTGTAGCACTGAATGACCGCCCCTCGCTTGGTTAACCATTAACCACCCTACTTACGGAAACTCCTCTCAGACTTGGTATCTGAATGACTCGAATATCTTCTCTGCCTTGGAGCACTGAATGACCGCACCCTCGCTTGAGATGATTTTGTGTTAGCCATGTAGTTTGGGTAACTCGGGTAATATCCCAATTGGCCTTGTGGGAATTCAGCCCTCTCAGATGGAGCAAATGGGCTTCGGCTACGCCTGGCGGATGCAGACTTCGGTCGGGCTGATTTCTCTGTCCCCCAATCTGACTCGAATGAGGAGATGTTGCTTGCAACTCGGGCCACACTCGGTTTTTTATGTTTAATTGGCTTTGTTGGAGTGGTGCTATTTCTTGGCTTCCAAGTATCTACTTCAAGAATCTTATCACTTTTATCGTCACAGTTACTCGTCCAAGAGTTATCTTCCATCCAGTTCTCTAACCAGTTTGGCCCGTTACGATGTTGTTGTTCTTGGCCAAAAGAATCTTTAAAGTTTGACATCGAAATAGATCGTTGCGTATTCACATTTTACTCAAGTAAGAATATATAAACCTCGGGTATATGCTACAAAATCAAGCTTGTGAAACATTTTCTCACAAGATGGCGGTGGGACCGAGTGGCTTGATGCTTGAATGTGTGACGATGACAAGTAAGCCCGGTTGGCAGGTGCCTGAGCCTGGAGACGGGCCATGGCTTGCATTCTCCATAGCATGTCTGCACTCAGTGGCGGACCCAGGATTTTTTTCCACTGGGGTCCCATTTTCGCTGTTTAGATTTTTTACAACTAAACGTTAGAATTTTCTGGTCAATTGTTGGCCGGGGCGGGGCGAGAAACATAATAAAGTACAATATTAGATAAAACTATATGATCTTTACTCATTAGAAAACAAACAGTAAACAAAAGATGTCATTGAAATGAAAAAAAAACATCACAAATATTTTAAGTTGTTCCTACGAAAATCAAACGGATATAACTCAGCCAAACTTATCTTTTAAATATTAGACACACTAAAATTATCATCCGGACTCAAGTTACTACACGTAACTAATTCGATTGTTACCTCACCAAAACGTTCCGTAAACTCTTGTATTTGCATATTTC
>JARYGA010048418.1:0-36368 GCA_030545235.1 Helianthus tuberosus | reverse complement strand
AAATCAGCCAAAGACTCTGCAAGTGAGTCCTCAGACGAGTCCTCCAACAACGACATTTCTTCGCAAGACACTGACAAACCCAGCCGCAAATGAAAGACTTCAAGCCCGAGCTCATCAACAACCGAACTGCTGCAACCGAAACCTCTTCGAACAGTTCCGATGTTTCCAAAATGAGCCTACACGGGAGCTCATCCTCAGTGTTACTCGTGTACCTATCATCATCCAGTTGGGGCTGACTGTCGCTATTGCGATAACTGCAATCGTTACGGTCACTTCACCCACAACTGCCGCATCGAACCGTGAACTTGAGTACAACAACAACAGCTCCAGCAAAAGTCTTCAACATCAAACATCTAGCAAGCGTAGAATAAAGTTGTAATGATACGATTTTCGACGTTAATTTCTAAGTTTTGAACCTACTCCATTACTCGACATTGCCACTATGTGTAACGTTAACTCTCGTCTTCGTTCTCTCTTTCACTCTCTAATCGTCGCACTTAGACTAGAATCACGCACATACTATATACTATATCACGAAATAATGTGTTTTACCCTCACTACACTCTTACTACAAGGTACGATAAACGTGCAAGGGACGACTAATCACGGGTGCACACAGGATTATTTGGGTCAGTGCACGGAGGTCGTAGTAAATTCTAAGGTGCCATAAGCGTTACGACGAAGTATGACACCAAACCACGGGATCTAAGTAGTAGGGGTCAAGCAAGGTGTGCTTTATAATACTACCAAAGTTCTGTGAAGAAAGTGCCACGTGGAGTTGAACGTTATTAGACCTATATACTATTGTGATTATTTTCGACACACTACACTCAATCGCAAGGCGTAACAACTGAAATTGCATCATCGCAAGACTTGTCGTAAGTCTGCAAACGCAATGCAATCGCCTCATCGATGGAGTCTGGAAAGTCTGTCTCGCAGGACAATTGCATCAACGCAAGACTGGTCGTAAGTCTATAGCAATCAATCTCATCAAGCACGTTAACGCTCACGATGTTGTCGGGTGAGGACCTATTCTACCCTCCTCGATAACCGTGATGCGTCGCAACGTAACGTAAAGCTTATTCGAAACAAAACTCGACTAATCACAATCGCTTGTCATGTGTATCTCGCAATCTCTATCGCTTATTATGTGAACCTATATCGCTTGCTGTGTATCAATCAATCGCTGTCGCCTACCGTTATCTGTGGTGTTTTTGTTAAGTTAGCACACATGACCTCGCTTCACGAGATGAAGCTCATATGATTAAAGCAAGGTGTTTTAGTCATATCGGCGGGCTTTCGTGGAAAAAGGCCATGTGGGGTCTGATGTCAGTTAACCTCTGTGATGTAAATCAATCGAATCGAACTGCGTAAATCGCATATACCTCCATCGCTTGCAACGCAACAACTGCCGCTCATCGTGACTCGTTCATCATCGCCGTCATTGTTGGTGTTGCGGTATTCGCTAAATCACCTAATCGCTTATCGCTTATCGTGTATAATCTACCGCTTATTCACTCGTTTGGTACAACCTATGTGGTAATAACACGCATGACATTGCTTCATGAGGCAAAACTAGCATGGTTAAACGTGGTGTTTCACCATGTTAGCAAACTCTCATGGAAACGTGCCATGTGGGTTCAATGTGGAATCTAATCGACATCGCGCTAATCGGTTATCGTCTACCGTTCGACGCCCAACCAGACACGACGCATAAGCATTTCGTGTCACCAGGGCATTCGCGCACGCTGTTATAGCAACGTTCACAATTCAACTCGCTTGTTTAACCTATTCGATTCTATCTTCAACTTGGTCTGATTTCCTATCGATTGGACCGAGGTAGCGAAATTCTATATGTGTCATGTCGGCCCACATGACACCGCCTCACGAAACGGAAGTGATATGGAGAAACATGGTGGATACGTCGTTGGTACTTCCTATATATAAGTGTTTTAACCATATTACCAAACTTTCGTGAGAAAGTGCCAAGTGGGGCTCGATGTTAATTAACTTTTCAAACTGTTAAAAACTGATTTTCATAAAATTTTTATTAAAACCATTGGACAAGTGAAATTTCCTCACAATGTGGAGGTAACATCGAATCAGCTTAACTCCATGCCCAAGGAAAGTCTCATAAGTCCAGTTTTTCTTTAAAAACTTTTGCAATATCAAAACGAAATCTTTCTTAAGACGTTGGGTCGACATCGAATTCAGCATTGAACCCAGGTCCTAGGAGAGTTTCCGTAACCCCAGTTTTCATCTTCGAATTCCTTAAAATGTTTGAAACCTAAAATTTCTTGCAACGTTGGTTAACAATCGACTCAGTTAACCCTACGTTATGAGAAACCTTTCAAAGTTCTTTAAAATTTCAATCGCATCGAACTTACAAATTTTTTTCGCGACTCGAGGTACTCTTGGAACGCCAACTCGCGGGATGCTTCTTTGGTCATTACGTCGCTTCTCGCTATCGCAATCGATCTCTCTGATTCGAAGCACTCTCGCTTGTCAACTCTCACCCGAGTAACTCGTTGTATCGCTACTTATCCTGGATCAACTCTCAAAGGTCTACCTATTGGATTAATTTCGGGACGAAATTCCCTAAAGTAGGGGAGACTATAACAACCCGGACTTTTGTGCGTTGTTACTACTCGATATACTCGTTACGCCTAGCACCAGGGATTCGGATCATAATGTAACTATATCGCATACATTGCTATTCGAAGGATAATCGCATATTTTCGCAATATATTATCACTATATCACAATCGAAAACACTAACACTCACGATGACGTTGAGTGAGGACCTATTCTACCCTCCTCGGTGGCTGTGATGTGTCAAAACACAGATAATTAACGCCAACAAAGACTCTCGGGTGAGTGCTGTAGCTCCAGTCATCGTGACGATGATGACAATACGAGTGAGTGGTACCCCGTCAGTCTTTGTGGCACAACACACAATAACGTTCACGACGACATCAGGAAAGGACCTATACTACCCTCCCTGATGGCCGCGAAGCGTCGCTAATAATCGCATACTCGAAACGAAGACCGATTGCTAATTATCGAAACTTTGAATTATGGATACGTAAATACGACCCCTAGTGATATATATATATACATATATAATAATATAAAGTAACTATGAAAAGTGCGTACTTCGAAAACTATCGAAACGATAAAAAACGGAGAAATCCATCGCGCCAAAGTGGCCATCCGGATGGACAGACATGTCCAACCGATCGGACAGGACAAGTCCAACCGATCGGACAGGACATGCCAACCGATCGGACAGGACAAGTCCAACCGATCGGACAGGACATGCCAGCCGATCAGACTGGAGTGCCAACCGATCAGACGGACATGCCGGCCGATCGAACGGGCTGTCCGATCCAGGCCAACCTGCCCTCCTTTCCCTCCTCCTTGCCTATAAATACCTCTCATGCACCTCTAACACACTTGTTTTCATTGTTGCTGCTCGACCAGAAGTTCCAACCCCTTTATCTCTCGATTTCTCGCGATTCTTGTAAGTTTTTAACTCAAATCTTGTACTTCCTTGATCTATAACCAATTCTACACCTTTCTACCTGTGAAATCTCCACTTTTAACCGTGGAATCTCTGGATTTTGGGCATTCTAGGGTGACATCACCACAAAGTTCTTATGAACTTCATGGGTGATGTCATCCCAGGCAAGAACGACTCAGATCTAAGTGATTTCCATGCGTTTTTACATAAATCAAGTCTAAATCTATGTTTTCTAATCAAGAAGTGGTGTGATTCTTAAGGATTTGAGGTGCCTTAAAGATGATGTCACCCTAAGTTCACATGAACTTCAAAGTGTGACCTCATTCTTACCATAAATAGCTCGGATCTAAGTAATTTCACCTGTTTTATAACGAATCTCATCAAACCTAAGTTGCCTAGCCATAATGTGTGTGATTTCGGGTTAAACTTGAGAAAAGCCATCAAGAACGGCCAGATCTGATGGAACGGGGTGGTTCCTGGCCATTAGAACGGGCCAGACTTGATGGAATTTCGGTTGTTTAGCATGAAGGAACACCGTCCCAATCAAAACCGCTGAAAAACCGTCAAAATTAGTCGAATATCAGCTGGATAGGCTGCCAGCCGATCGGACAGCAGCCCAGTCGTTCGGACAGTGTTGGGATTGAACCCTATCAGAGAAACAGATAATTAAAGCCAAAACTGGATCAGAGCAGTGGATCCAGAATAAGCAGACGTTTACAGTTAGTTCATGCAAATCTCTCCCCTTGAAAGTGATTTCATATCTGCTGACCTCCTATCTGCTGATCTTACTAAGTGCTGACCTACAACTGCTGCCTTACATCTACTGCCCAATGTCAAAGACTGATGGAAGAACAAAGCTCTGCTGAGTCAATCTACTGCCTTGAGTCAAGTACTGCTGATCCGGACAAGCACTGCTGGGTTCACAGCAGTGGAAGGATGCAGCAGCTGTTTAAGTGTCTTTTGTTGTAATGATTTGTAATAGCAGTAGTTAGTACATCAGTGTTTGTATTGATCAGAGGTTAGAGTTTGTTAGGAGGTTAGATGTCACTTTCATGGTGACGTCAGCTAAGATGCTCAGTGGTTTGCAAGTGCCTATAAATAGTTCAGTACTTTGTAATGTTCTATTAGCTCTTTCACAACATTGTCTTCTTTGCACGAACAAACTACTGAGCTCTGGCTGAGGGGGAGTTTGCATTCATTCATCAATCATTGTAATCGTTGTTGAAACAAATTCAATCTTTCGATTCATTGTGTAAAGATGTTTGATTAAAGTATTACTCTCATTTGATTGTATGCAAAGTTTGTCTTCATCTTAATTCCGTTGCACAACTCTTTCATTTTCATCTTAATTTCAAACGAAAATACAATAAAAAAGAAACTCAGATCCAACAATTGGTATCAGAGCTAGGACAGTCAAATTTTGATTTAACAATCATTTCGACGTAAATAGTTCAGCTCATAACAGTTGATACTGATCGTTTGTCCGTCCGTTGAAAAACAGAGCAAGGATTAATCACCATTAAAGTTGATTTCTCAGTGTCTGTAAAACAACAAGAATGACGTCACAATCTCAGGATGATAAAAACAACATCGGCTCGCTTTTTAAACCACCTATGCTAAAAAGAAATGAGTACAACATCTGGTAGAGGAGGATGGGTCACATCCTCGCTCAACAAAGCACAGGTTGTTGGAAGTCTGTCATTTATGGTCCCCATGTTCCTTCAGTGCCAAGTGCTGAAGATGCTAAAAAGTTCGTTCCAAAACCAGTTGAAAATTATACCGAAACCGATTTTCAAAAGATTGAACTAGATGCTAAAGCGTTTAGCATCGTAGCATCAGCGCTGCCCAATGAGATATATGCTGGACTGTTACATTGTAACAGTGCCAAAGAGTTATGGGACGCACTTAAGGAACAGTTTGGGGAAACTGAAGAAGTCATAGAAAACAATAGGGAAATCCTGAACCAACAGTATGAAACATTTTGCTACGTTAAAGGCGAATCACTAACGCAACAATTTGAGCATTTCAGTTGTCTCATCAGTGAACTGAGGCTTGTTAACACCACTTTTACAAACTCAACTCAAAATAGCAGGTTCCTCAGGTCACTGCTAGAAAAATGGGACACCATAGCTTTTGTCACCCGAAACTCGCCTGAATTCAAGGATCTGACCTTGACCCAACTCCATGGTCGACTCCTGACCTATGAAAGGGAGTTGAACCAGAAAAGGAGGTTACAAGAGTCAGGAAAAGTTACCGATGATTACACTTTCGGTAATACTGCTCTTCTGGGTCAAGAAGAATCTGGGAGCAGTGGTAAGGATCAGGGTTATGATCACTTCATTGACATAACTGCTGGTGCAAATTTTAACAACCCTGATCCTCACTCTGCTAGTTATGCATTCACTGCAAATGAAAACCAGATGTCAGACAATTTAAGTTTTGAACTAAATGATTTGCAACATTTTGATCCCACTGATTTAGAGGAAATGGACATCCTGCACCAACTGGCTTTGCTAAGTGTTAGAACTAGCAAGTTCTACAAAAGAACAGGGCGAAAATTCCCAGGTTTGCATGGGAATCTAAGGGTTGGGTTGGATAAATCGAAAATCAAGTGCTACAAGTGTAATAGGTTGGGACATTTCGCTAGGGAATGTAGGAGTCAAACTACTGGTCCCATAATTACTCATCCTAGCTCAAATCCTAGACCTCAAAACCAAAACACTGTGCACCATGCCCAATATGCCCCAGCAGCTCAAGTGAACACTGCTCACTATGCTGCTGCCCCTGTGCCAGTACATTATGTCCAAACTACTGTTCCACAAATCCAATATGTTCAAACCCCTGCTCCATAGGTACAAGTGCAACCCGTTGCACCTCAAACCACTGCTCCAGCAGCAGCACAACCAGATCAACAAAGTTTTTTCACTCAAGGGTTTGTTGACTGGAGCAGTATGCCTGAAGACCTTAATGATGAAAATTTTGCACTCTATGCTTCTAATGATTCTTCTTATGATGCGTTTTGTTTGATGGCATTAGAGTCAATACAGGAGGGGGTTGAAACTGAGGAGGAACAGCAGAGCTTTGAAACAGTGGAAGAGGTGACTGAAGCAGTGGTTACTGCTGTGGCTGGTGAACTACTGTTGGAAGAAAGTTCAGGTTCCCTGATTGAACCACTGACAGATCCATGGTCCGAAGAGGACAAACAAGAAGAGAAGGAAGAAAAGGCTGGTGAAAAGAAGGTGAAAGCTGATGATGAGGAAGATCATCAATGTGATTGTGCAATGATGGCAGCTGCCAAGGTATCTCCTCAAGTTCTTGAAAAACTGTGTTCTGACAATTGCATAATTGCTTTTGCTAACATTAAAGAGGTGAATGAAAACCTTCGGGATAAAATCTTGTCTGATGAGGTCAAATTTGAAAGGTCTTTAAAAGAACTTAAAAACAAATTGACTGAAAAAGAAAAAGAGAACAGCTGTCTAAAAGAAGAGCAAAGTATAACCAAAACCCAACTTCAAACTATGGTAGAAAAATACCAAGTTTGCAAAAGGAGTTGGAGTCCGCCCAGATTACTTGTGAAAGATGGGTGGAATCTTGCAAAGGATATGAGGTTATGCTTGAAAAACAGAGAAAAAGCAATGTGAAATTTGGGGTTGGCTATAGAAAACATGATGATGAAAACACTGCTTTTGAAAAATCTGTTCAAACCACTGATGTAACCACTGAGTTCATCCCCACAAACAAGAATGGCCAAGAAGTGAAAATCACTGACAAACTTGGTAACAAAATCACACTTGACAGACCAATGGAATCCTCTACTTTTGAGGAGCTTGAAGAATACCAGTTTAAACCAAAATGGTCTGATGAGTGTGACATTCTTGAAAATTTCAAGCCAATGAACTTTACATCAACTGATGGTGTCAAGGCTCCAAAAGCTAAAGTCATACCTCTCAAGGACATCCCAGCAGTGGTTAAAACCTCTGCTGCAAAGGAGTCTGAAAAGAGAAAGAAGAAAGAAAAAATTGATAACTTGTTTTGTGAATTCTGTGAGAAAAGGAATCATCTTACAAAAGATTGTTTCCACTTAAAAGCGTATGATTTAAACAGAACAAGTGTCATTGTTTCAGCTGAAGGTTGCATTGTCTGTGGTAAAACAAACCACAAAACTCAAGCATGTGTGTATCTCAAAAACTTTGATGTGAAAAAGAATGAGTACATTGCTAAAACATCCTTGAGTCCATCATCATCATCAACATCTGTCAAATTCACCAAGAAACAACCACTGTTTGTGCCAGTTCAAACAGCTGTTACAAAACAGCTGAACCAAACATCTGTCAAAAGAGATGTTCAGGTTACTGATGCACCCCCTGCCAATCAGTTCAGAAAAGGCAGAGAAAAAAAGTCTTACCAAAGGATTCCTCACGTTTATGAGACCTACAAAAGGCCCTCTAAACCCAAAGTGAACAAGCATCCTTTTGGTTACCAGCAGATGATTGGTCAGGACCCACAACAGTGGTTAGAGAAACACTGTCCTAAAACAGTTCAAACTCCTGACCTAACCACTGTCCATCATTCTGCATCCATCCCAGACACTGTTGAGACCCCATCCAAAGCCTTGTTGGCTTTGGAGACCTTAATGAACTAATCCTTTTACTTCATGTGCAGGGAGCTTCTGCATGCTTTGATAGTCTTTGGTATGTAGATAGTGGAGGCTCCAGGCACATGACAGGATGTAAAGCCCCCCTCAAAGACTTTAAAATCCATGGAGGGGGTGATATATCCTTTGGGAATAATAGTAAAGGAAAAGTTCTGGGGTCGGGTACAGTGGAGTCTGGAAAAGTAAAACTTGAAAATGTCAATCTAATAGACAATCTAAAATTCAACCTTCTGAGTGTGTCCCAAATGAGTGACAAGGGTTTTGGGTCATTCTTCACAAAAGATTGTTGTAGGATTGTTGGACCAGAAATGGTCAAAAAGATTGAAGCAATAATCAAGACTGGTCAAACTAAACTTGTTGCTTAAAGAAGTGGCAATGTTTATGTTGTTGACATGTCAAAAGAGTGTCCTAGAGCTGATGCCTGTCTGTTCTCAGCTGCCTCTAACAAAGAGACAGAACTTTGGCACAGAAGGCTGGGACACACAAATCTTAAGACAATCACAGAAATTTCAAAAAATGGTTTGGTGAGAGGCCTACCACAAAAATTGTTTTCATGTCCTGAACATTGCATTTCCTGTTTAAAAGGAAAACAACATAAAAGTTCTTACAAGTCCATTGAAGAGTCCAAAACAACCCAGTGTTTGCAAATGCTACACATGGATTTGTTTGGCCCAGTTCAAGTCATGAGCCTAAAAAAGAAAAGATATTGTTTGGTTATTGTTGATGACTTTTCTAGGTTCACATGGACTTTCTTTTTGCACTCAAAAGATGAAACTGCAGGCATTTTGCAAGACTTTGTAATACAGGTTGAAAAGCAATTTGACCTTCCAGTAAAAAGCTTCAGGAGTGACAATGGCACAGAATTCAAAAATATGGAGTTGGATGCCTTCTGTGTGAAGAAAGGGATTGTAAGGCAGTACAGCATCCCAAGAACACCAGAACAGAATGGGGTAGTGGAAAGGAAGAACATAACTCTGATTGAGGCTGCCAGAACCATGCTTGCAGATTCAGGTTTGCCATTAATTTTCTGGGCAGAGGCAGTAAACACTGCCTGCTATGTTCAGAACAGAGTTTTAATAAACCCCAGGCACAAAAAGACTGCCTATGAAATTCTGTATAAAATTAAACCACTGATCTCATATTTCAAAGTGTTTGGCTGCCCATGCTTTATTTTGAACTTAAAAGATTCCATTTCAAAATTTGCAGCCAAAATTGATTGTGGTTATCATCTGGGATACTCAACCACTGCCAAAGCCTACAAAGTGTTCAATACACGGACCAAGGCAGTGGAGGAGACTTTGAATGTTAAGTTCAATGAACTCTCATCAATGAAAATCCCAGCAAACCCTGCAGATCTGTTTGATCTTGAAAAATTCACTTTTGAAAATACTGCTGTCAAGACTAACAGTGCAGGTCCATCAGAGGATACAACACCAGACTATGGGTATGAAATCATCATTCCTCAAAGGTCTGCCACAAAGGGAAAAGCATCAGCTGTTCAAAACAGTTGTCAAAGCTCAACCACTGCTACCTCAACAGTTGTTGACCAAAGTAGCCCATCAACCACTGCTTCCACATCCTCAAACACTGCTGACAAAAGTCCTCAAACAATGGATAAAAGTCAGCAGTTGTCCACTTCATTACCTCCTATACCACCACCTTTTGAAGCCACTGCTGGATCATCAAAGTCCCCAGCAGTGGTTAGCTCGGATGATACACATTTGTAGCCTTCACCAACAAATGCCATCATACCATACCAAGGAGATTTAATCTTCTTGAGATCTCATCCACCTGATCAAATCATTGGCAACATAAATGAAGGGGTGCTCACAAGAAGTCAAACCCAAAACATTTGTCTTTTTGCTGGTTTTCTATCACTCCATCAGCCAGTCAAGTACCAAGAGGCACTGAAAGACAACAGCTGGGTAGAAGCCATGCAAGAGGAGCTCCAACAGTTTAAAAGACAACAAGTATGGGAGCTTGTACCACTGCCAGAAGAGGTTAGTCCCATTGGCACAAAGTGGGTCTTCAAGAACAAAACTGATGAAAGGGGTATTGTTGTCAAGAATAAAGCCAGGCTTGTGGTTCAAGGTTACAGACAGGAAGAGGGGATTGATTATGACGAAACATTTGCCCCTGTTGCAAGATTAGAAGCAATTAGACTGTTCCTGGCCTTTGCTGTCAACCACAATATGAAGGTGTTTCAAATGGATATCAAAAGTGCTTTCCTCTATGGTACAATTCAAGAAGAGGTGTATGTTTGTCAACCTCCAGGTTTTGAGGATCCATTTTATCCAGATCATGTCTACAGGCTAAACAAAGCCTTGTATGGCCTGAAACAAGCACCAAGGGCCTGGTATGAAACTCTTTCCAACTTTCTACTCTCCAATGGTTTCAAAAGAGGTACTATTGATAAAACATTGTTTTTAAAATGGAGAGGGAAGGATTTAATGATTGTCCAGATTTATGTGGATGACATTATTTTTGGAAGCACGTGTAACTCAATGTGTGAAGAGTTTAGAGAACTCATGACAGCTGAGTTTGAAATGAGTGCAATGGGTGAGCTACAATGCTTTCTTGGTCTCCAAGTTCAGCAAATGCAAAATGGAACTTTCATTCATCAAAGCAAATATGCTAAAGAACTTTTGACAAAATTTGATATGAATGATTGTAAACCATGTAGCACACCCATGGCAACAAATAAGCTAGTCATGTCTGATGAAAAAGATGAGCTGATTGACCAAACACTTTATAGAAGCATGATTGGGTCTTTATTGTACCTAACTGCATCTAGACCAGACATCATGTTTGCAACATGTGTCTGTGCCAGAAGTCAATCAGCTCCCAGAAAATCAAATCTCATTGCTGTAAAAAGGATCTTCAGATACATAAAAGGTGCTCCCACACTTGGTATCTGGTATCCAGCTAATGGGAACATCAAGCTTTCAGGTTTCTCAGACAGTGACTTTGCTGGATGTCACACCACAAGGAAGTCCACATCAGGAGGGTGCCAGTTTCTAGGTGATTGCTTAGTTTCATGGCAAAGCAAAAAGCAAGCAGCTGTTTCAACATCCACTACTGAAGCTGAATACATTGCTGCTGCAAGCTGTACAGCCCAACTCCTGTGGCTTCAAAATCAGTTGCTGGATTTTGGTATCACTGCCTTAAAGACACCACTCATGTTGGACAGTCAGGCAGCAGAAAATATCATCAAAAATCCAGTTTCCCACTCAACCACCAAACACATCGACATCAGACATCACTTTGTGAGGGATTGCTATGAAAAAGGTTTGATTTCTCTGCATCATGTCCCAACTAAAGACCAGCTAGCTGATGTGCTCACAAAAGAACTTGATACAGTCACTTTTGAAAGTTTGGTCTCTAGGATTGGGATGCTGAACATGGAATAACAAGCAACATCTTGTTTTTCTATGAATAAAAGCAACAAAATGTTTTCAGAAAATCAAAACTCCATCCTTAAAAATAGCTAAAAATGATATTTTTCATTAAAATCCTTAAAAGTCTGCCATTACCCACTGATTGTTCAAAAGTCTGCTTTCTTCAAAAGTCTGTCCACTGCTGAAAGTCAACCCCTGCTCACTCATTACTTTGATAAACTCTGTTGTTCAAAAGCAGTGTCTTATCCACTGATAGTGAAAATCATCCACTGCCTTCATACCACTGCTTTCATCTGTCCCTATCACACAAGTACTGTCCTTCACTTTCAACAGGGGTTGTCACGTGGGCAGTACATATTGGTCAGACCTTTTGTAACGGCTGCCACCTCAGCATTCACTTTCTTCCCTATAAAATCCCCCACTCACCACCAAAACAGGGTTTTACTGTCGAATTGAATTCTTAAAAATTCTCTTCTCAAAGCAGTTTTTCTTCTCATCTTTCACAACTTTCTTCGATCATTCATCTTCAAAATGACAAAATCGAAGTCATCCTCAAAACCCTCATCCAAATCATCATCGAAAACAGCCTCTCAAAAGGCAATCTCCACTGAAATTCCACATAAACCGTCTCACAATCTCCTGGGTCTTCTCACAAAACCTGGAACCACCAAAGTTTTCGATTCCATCATTGATCTCATGGCAAAATCAAAGTACAAAACTTTGTTCATTGCCGATGCACCAATCTATTTGGCGACCCAAAGGGAGTTCTGGAAAAATGCAACCCTTGAAAAACAAGGAGACACTGCAACCATCATAAACTCTTCGATAAAGGGTAAAGTTGTCCAAATCACGCCACAATCCATTTCAGAGGTCTTTCAACTCGGTGATCAGGAAGGTAAAATTTCTTTCACTAAAAACGAGTTACAAACTGACTTCATTGAGAGAGGGTATGAAGCCACAATGATGAAGAACATTACCTTAGAAAAAGGTTATTTTCCGTCTGCAACCAGATTTTTATTTCATACCCTCCTACTATGTGTTTCAAATAAAACCACTTCTTTCAATGAAATCCCTTTAAAGATTCAAAATCTGGGATATGCAATTCTTCAAGGAGAAAATTTTAACTATTCTCGGGAAATTTTTAAAGATTTGGTTAATAATGTTGAAACAAAATCATTCTTACTGTTTCCAAGATTTTTAAGTTACTATTTTTCAAAGAAATTCAGTAAGGATGATTTAGCTATAATAAACCAAGGTGATTCTACTCAAATAAACAGTTTAACAACTGAAACATTTTCAAGAATGTTAGCACCTTGCAAAACACAAGCAGAGGTGCCTGAGCAGATTTTAGCAGTTACAACTGCTCCTCAGGTATCTGCTGCTGAGCCCACTGCTCAAGGTGATCAAAGCAGCAGCACAACTGCTTTGAAACCCACACCTACTATCTCCAAAAAGAAAAACTCAAAAACCCACAAAACCCATCAAAAAGGCAACTCTGGAGGATGAGATACCAGAGCTCCTGCCTGTGACAACACAAATGTCACAAGAAACCACTGCTGCTACTTCCTCACAGCAGTTGGGACAAATATCTCAACCCATAACCACAACTCCTCCTGCTTCTTCACAAAAAGAACAGGTTGTACAAATAGGGTCTCCACATCATGATGCTCTGGAAACACTCGTTTCTATCATCCACAGTCCAATGCCCGGGACACATCCTATTTCTACACCAATCATCACATCCACAATTCCATCACCAATAAAACCATTGTTGGATGCAATTGATTTGAACCAGGCATTAACCAGTCCTTCTCAATCACCTACTAATGAGAATATACCTCAACAACTGACTGGGTCTGATGTATCAATCTTTGCTAACCCACCAACACAACCTGAGGAGGTTACACCCCATGAGTTACAAGTAACTCTTGGTGGTAATCCAAGTGAAGCAGCCACTACAACTGTTGAACCTACAGGTTTACAGTTGGACAGTGGTTACATTAATAAGTCTTCCTTGGAGGCAATTCCTTTTATAGCACCTCTGCCAACCACCAGTGGATTTATTTATCCTACTGGCAACATCAAAGGTTGTCAAGTGTTGAAGGAAGAAGACCCCAGTACCAAGAAAAAGGGGCATCAGTGGTTAATATTTGGAGTATGCTCCCTACATCTACCACTGATAAAACCACTACTAGTGGGAAATCAGATGATCCCATTAGCTTGGGTGATGGTTTAAAGTACCAGAAATTGACGGATCGTATTGCAAAGCTTGATAACTCTGTTGCAGAACTCAAAGATATGCTACAACAGGTGTTACAAGTTCAGAAGGTACAATCAACTGCTGTTCCACCTCAAGCACCTGCTCCACAAAGGGCCCCTGCTACAAATGAGCTCTGGAATCTATTTCAATCTTTTCTCCAACAACAAGCACAATTAGCAGATCAGCAACATGAAAAACATGTACAACAGCTGAGAAATGTTAGACCGTTCTATGACCCTAAAATGTCAGTCAAGGACGTTCATCTTCATGTGTAAAGGCGGAATCAATGCACATAAAGTCATAACAGCTCTAATCCTTTTAATCTTTCTTTTCTGATTGATTTAAGTGCTTGTACAACTTTTTCTGATACAAATCCGGCAGCACTTCGTGTTTCATACAATGACCAAGTTACTTGACAAATGAACCACACACCTATATATAAGATTGAGATTTCGCTTGAGACTGTTCAAGCTAAATCAGATTTCGCTTGAACCTGTTCAAGCTAAATCTGATTTCCCTTGAACCTGTTCAAGCTAAATCTGATTTCCCTTGAACCATTTCAAGGTAAATCTGATTTCCCTTGAACCATTTCAAGTGAAATCTACAAGATAAACACGTAAAACCCTAATGTGTGTTCATTCAACCTATCTAGACACAAGACTTGATTATGACGTAATCAGCAGACATTCAGTGCACCAACAGACTCCCCCTTGGATGTTGATGAAGTCTTTGGCTTCAAGTCTTTGTCTTTAACAATCTTCAAACATTGTAAAAACTTTCTTCAATCTTTATCTTCAATCTTTAAACTTTAAACTTCAATCTTCCCTTTGACTGTTGATCCAGACTCCCCCTTTCACAAACTCCCCCTCTCGATATGCTATAATCTGAGAAATCTGGTTCAATCTTTTGACAATTAGCTTCCGTTGGGAATAATGAAGTCCAAACCTGTTACTCAACCAACAAACATAACCATTCTATCTTTTCAACAATAAATCACAAACTCAATCAGCTTTAGAAATCCACTCAAGTATTCAGGTCCAAGTTAATAACCCTGATCACTTGATTAATCTACCAAGTCCAAATTAATGACCTTGGTTGATCTTTTGACGAATCACACTGATTTTAAAACAACAATTTCAAACATTTTCTGAAAATAACAAGTATCAAATTAATGAACTTGTGTTTGACTTTTCAAACATTTCAAACTTCAACAAAGATAAGCTCTCCTCATTCTTCAGTTCAGAATCTCCTGCATCTGCTTCAAACATCTTGAGAATTCAACAATCAACTTTCCACTTTGGTTTGTCGGAAAATAAATCAGAAATAAAATCTTTTTGGATTTTATCAAAGTGTTCTAAACTAAGAAATGAAATACAAAAAAACTTAAATTGCAGAAAGTAAACAAAGTAAACTATTTACAAACATATTTTTGGTGAGCGTGTCAGGAAATCATATCAGCTTTTCAGACAAATCACAAGTACCGTTAAGCTACATTACATACTCAGACTTAAACAATTCACCTCGATTGTCGATATACTGATCCATCTTAAATTCTCACACAAATTTCAATTTACTCAGGATACGATTTAGATGAATTAAGAACTTAGATCATTCATGTGTCCCACCTCTTGAATATACTCCCGTATCCAGAATCCCAATAATCAGTCTTACAGGTGAGAATACTACAATGATATCTGTATATAAATTAGGTATGCGAGGGCCGAGGGATCTCAGATCGATACTTCCGTATACGCAGAGAGATATCAGCTTCGACTTTTCGGTGTGTCCCCTTTAGAGGATCTTTTTGCTTACAACAGCAGCATATATCAATTTTATTGTTTCAGCATGCTGAGGGTTTAATGCTGTGTTTCAAGCATTGCAGCAAGTATTAGCCAGAGACTAGGTCAGAACCACCGTTCAGCAGAAGTCCCGGAATAATACCCCAGATATCATAGAGTATAAAGACCTAGTATATCAGATTAAGAGACCTTTCAAACGAGATTTCAGGGGTTACCTATATATCCAAGTAGTGTTCCCCACGAATTCACAAGTTTGAATTTTAGGTTTATATCCCGAATAAATCTACTAAATGTACGAAAACCTATCGACACATCATTAGTGAGATTGTTTAACTCTTTTATACTTTTCAAATCTTTAGCATACTGTGATCATCTAGCTGATGTACTATCATTTTCCCTATATACACAAGCTCTTTTTCATTTTATCTTGTTTTTTTTATTTTTTCATTTTTTTACTGTTTTTGTATTTTCTAAAAAAAACTATGTACAAACATCTACTCCCCCTAAATACCAAAACAAGTAAAAATTCGACAAACCATTGCAGATTGTTTCTCGTCTTCATCCGCAACAGTACTCTCATCAACGCCAATTATGCCATCCGACACCGACAGAAGCTTCATACCGTTCAGTTTTAACAAATATTTAAACCGATTTTTATCAAAAGCTTTGGTATGTAAATCAGCTTTCTGTTCGTCAGTGTGGATTTTCTCAATTCGTATCAACTTTTTCTCAAAGCAATCACGAATAAAGTGATGACGAATTTCTATGTGTTTAGTTTTAGCGTGATGTACTGGATTTTTAGTTATATTTATTGCGGCCTCATTATCAACAAAAAGAGGTGTGTTAAGAAACTGCAAACCGTAGTCGCGCATCTGTTGCTGTATCCACAAGATCTGAGAGCAGCAACTGCTAGCAGATACGTACTCCGCTTCACATGTAGATAACGCCACAGACGTTTGTTTCTTACACTGCCAGGTAACCAATCTAGGACCAAAGAAATGGCATCCTGCAGTTGTTGATTTTGAATTGACTTTGCAGCATTCGAAATCCGAATCGGAATACCCTTCGAGCTCTGAGAAAAATGTAAAAAGAAATGAGTAGAAAGAAGAAAATCCGCTGCTATGGTATGAACTCCTCGTCCTGAGCTCTGATACCACTTGTTAGACCGTTCTATGACCCTAAAATGTCAGTCAAGGACGTTCATCTTCATGTGTAAAGGCGGAATCAATGCACATAAAGTCATAACAGCTCTAATCCTTTTAATCTTTCTTTTCTGATTGATTTAAGTGCTTGTACAACTTTTTCTGATACAAATCCGGCAGCACTTCGTGTTTCATACAATGACCAAGTTACTTGACAAATGAACCACACACCTATATATAAGATTGAGATTTCGCTTGAGACTGTTCAAGCTAAATCAGATTTCGCTTGAACCTGTTCAAGCTAAATCTGATTTCCCTTGAACCTGTTCAAGCTAAATCTGATTTCCCTTGAACCATTTCAAGGTAAATCTGATTTCCCTTGAACCATTTCAACTGAAATCTACAAGATAAACACGTAAAACCCTAATGTGTGTTCATTCAACCTATCTAGACACAAGACTTGATTATGACGTAATCAGCAGACATTCAGTGCACCAACAAGAAATGCAATGGAGTCAAGGTTCAAGAACACTCAGGCTGATTTAAAGGCTCTCAAAACTCAGATCTTGCACACCACTGGCAATGCTCCTCCAAAAGTCCGCTACATTTATCAAATCCCCGAAGATAATGCCAAAAAAGGGGAGAAAATTAAGGAGTGGAAAAAGAAGGGTATAGAGGATGGTCTCTATCTTGAACCAGAAAATTCAAACATGACCAAAAAGATCCCTTTGCCAGATGGTAGCAAGAAAATTGATGTGACAACAAATGCACTAGCAGAAGCAGTTGCAAGTGTAAAAAGGGATAGAGAGGCCAAAAGGAAAGCCAGGGTGGACAGAATGGATCATCCAGATCAGGGTACTTCTGGGTCAAAGGATAATGAAAATCCTGTTGAGGAAAAGAAGAAGCCTACTAGAAAAGTGAGGCAACCCAAATCCATTCCAACCAGACATTCAAAGTCTGCTAAAAAAACCACCATACAAAACAGCTGATGCAACAGGAGTTACAAAAACTACTGCTTGCCAAATAGTTGTTCCATCAACACACACCACTTCAACACACACAACATCCACTGCTTTACCATCATTACCACCAAAAACAACACCTGCTGACATACAGCAGAAGACAGCAGATGTTATAACATCTGTTGTAATGACAACAGTGGTTGAAACACCAGTTGTTTCAACAGCTGTTAGTCAATCACAATCCACTGCCACTACATCTACCACCACTGTTCCATCCAAAACATCATCAGTCCCTCCTACAAAAAGGAGAAGACTAATTCTCAAAAATGATGACAATTCACCACCACAAACATCTTCAAAATCCCTGTCACTTGTCACTATTCCAAAACCCATACCTCTCTCTTCAGCTCAAATTATACAATCACTACCTCCTGCTGGTGTCTCATTTCCTCTGGAACTCATTGCAGTCAGAGAAGAAATCAAATCTTTTTATTATAAAGATGACCCAGCCAAAAGGAGTTTGCCATCAATTGCAGGATATCCCAGGCCTAACAATATTGAAGAATACTTGAAACTCAAGGCCAAACAAGCAGAGGATATTGCAATCAAAAACAGAAAAGGGAAATCTGATAGAGAATTTCAACAAAACTATCAGTTTTTACTCTCACAGGTCAATGCTATGGAGCGTTTTGCTAAAAATGTATGTCAGCAAATTTCAGAAAGGGCAGATGAGTCCTTGAGAAAAGACTACATTGAAAACATCATGACCTACAAGAAATACAAGGGGGAGAAACACATGTACAAGAACTGGACCATTCCTGAGCTTGAAAAAGAAGCAGCCAGGATTCAAGACATGATAAAAAATAAGGTCAAGCAGACTCCTCCTGAAAAATTCAAACAATTTGAAGCTGAGAAGATGTTAGAGTTGAGGAGAATGAAAGAGGAGCTGATTGCAGCTGATTATGGGTCAAAGAACTCTGTGACAAAGTGGGGAGAAGATAGAGTCAGGGCCACCTACAAAAGGTTGGAGGAACTAAGAAAGAAAGACCCAAATGTTCCACAAAAGCCTGACTACTCCAAAGCAGAGGTCTCAAAAAGACCACCAAAGCTGCAAGCCAAAAGAACCACTGCTCCAGCTGGTGCTGCTATCTACAAAAGAAGGAGCAAAAACCAGTTTAGCATGGAAACAATTCAAGATCTATTAGCTGGAGATGCCATTGTAAAAGCAGGCACGGAAGTAATGATAAAAGAAGATCTTGAATTGGAACAATCTGCAAGTGCTGCTCAGCCAGCTATGAACAGGCCAGCCTCACCAAATACTTCTGCAAATAAACATCTCCCAAGAAACCCACCAGGCTCAAAAATACAAAAGTGGGAAACTGACAAACAGACCTGCGTATTGACTTTGCTCATGTCTGGTGGAGTAGTGGGGAAAATATCAAGGGAACAAGCTCTTGGCCTGAGTCTTGAAGATTTGCAGGATCTCCTTGATCTTCCACTTAGCAGGGATGATGAAGATACAGATGCCCTAGACTTTGAATTACAATTTAAAGGTCAGATAAGGGAGCTGTTGATGAGGCAATAAAGAATTCCACAAATAATGAAGAGTTTTGGCATTATCTGTTCCAGGGGGAGATTGTTGGGATTGAACCCTATCAGAGGAACAGATAATTAAAGCCAAAACTGGATCAGAGCAGTGGATCCAGAATAAGCAGACGTTTACAGTTAGTTCATGCAAATCTCTCCCCTTGAAAGTGGTTTCATATCTGCTGACCTCCTATCTGCTGATCTTACTAAGTGCTGACCTACAACTGCTGCCTTACATCTACTGCCCAATGTCAAAGACTGATGGAAGAACAAAGCTCTGCTGAGTCAATCTACTGCCTTGAGTCAAGTACTGCTGATCCGGACAAGCACTGCTAGGTTCACAGCAGTGGAAGGATGCAGCAGTTGTTTAAGTGTCTTTTGTTGTAATGATTTGTAATAGCAGTAGTTAGTACATCAGTGTTTGTATTGATCAGAGGTTAGAGTTTGTTAGGAGGTTAGATGTCACTTTCATGGTGACGTCAGCTAAGATGCTCAATGGTTTGCAAGTGCCTATAAATAGTTCAGTACTTTGTACTGTTCTATTAGCTCTTTCACAACATTGTCTTCTTTGCACGAACAAACTACTGAGCTCTGGCTGAGGGGGAGTTTGCATTCATTCATCAATCATTGTAATCGTTCTTGAAACAAATTCAATCTTTTGATTCATTGTGTAAAGATGTTTGATTAAAGTATTACTCTCATTTGATTGTATGCAAAGTTTGTCTTCGTCTTAATTCCGCTGCACAACTCTTTCATTTTCATCTTAATTTCAAACGAAAATACAATAAAAAAGAAACTCAGATCCAACAGACAGGCTGCCAGCCGATCGGACAATAGCCCAGTCGATCAGACAGGCTGCCAGCCAATCGGACAGCAGCCCAGCCGATCGGACAGGCTGCCATCCGATCGAACCACTGCCATCCGACCGGACCAGCCCATCCGATCCATGTGTCATCCGATCGGATGAGCCCATCCGAACGGATGAGCACCATCCGACCGGATAACTGACTTTTCGACGCCATTCTCGATTAGCCGTGCATCGTTTATTATATCCTTCAATGATTTAACACATACATACCCGTAACCGACCCAATCAAGTTGCATTCTTCGCTATATACGCACTGTGAGTATACTTGAACCCTTTTTAATCGTATTTTGGGTGTAACATACGTTTCTAGCAAATCGAACTTATCAAACGAATTATTCAATCAATCGAATTATCACTTGCGAATAACTGTTATGCATAGATATACGTGATGCTAGTTTCATATGTGCTAGGGCTTATACTCGCGATGTCCCACCATGACTAGTATAGTACTATTGCGCCCGACGGGGTCTAGTTTGCCATCGCATATTCGAGCATCGAGGACTTAGTTGGTAGTATCAGCTTTGTGAGTATATATGTCGGGTGTTACGTTTATGCATGTGGAAATTCGCTACACTTTTTATCTATTACGCTATACATATCAAACCTGTATACTCGCCAATACTTTTGTATTGACAAATATTTTTAACGTATGTTGCAGGTTAGATCGCAGACTATATCAAATCAAGCTAGGAGGTCTAGAAACTCAACTAAAATCTACGTTGTCGGATTTGTATTGTTCGAGAGGACAAGAAATCTGTGATAACTTATGTGATTGTATTATTTGTTAGTATGGGATAACGAATGTATTAAATATTATCGCAATATAGTTGTTATGGATTCTCTTGAGCAATCTGATTCGCCTAGTGCCGCGCCCCGATGATTCCGCCATCGGTTGGGGTGTGACAGTTGATATTATTAAAGTGAATAAGGTTTTTCACTAAAAATAATGCTTTTACAAGATTTATAAAAATAAACATATAAGATGGGTTTTGTATAAAAGTTCAACAAACTAGAAGTAAAGTAAGGTTTTTGAACTAGTAAACATATGTAGAGTGTAACATCCGCCTAAAACGGATCCCCGAAATCTGACCCGTTAGGTAAACCGGATCCGTAATAGCTGAATAAAATGCGAAATTTTTATAATCTTTGTTTGTCTAAATAATTGGTTATAAATTTAAAATAATAAGTTTCGAGGTTTTAATATGAAGGAAATACATATATTTTAAAATTAGTGAAGGTTAGTTTTTCCATTAAATCTTTAAAAGAAAGCATTTAACTAAGTTAGTTTTTTATAAGGCAAAACAATTAACTAAGTTTATCTTATATAAACTAAGTTTAGAATGGTTAACTAATATTACTAAGGTATTAACTTTAGTTTGTCTAGTTATAATGCTGAAGGGCTTGTTTTGCTAATATTTGTAACTTACTAGTAGTACAGGGGATCAATTGAAGGAAACATGTCTGTTAGGGAATGCGTTGTCATGGTGGAACGCAGATAAAAACATACGCGGTGCTGATGCCGCTGTTACCTTATCATGGGATCAATCGAAGGAAACAATGACTGCGAAATTTTGCCCTCGACATGAAATTAAGAAACTTGAGGACGAGTTTTGGGCGTTGGAGCAAGACAGTGGTAACAACGTGGCGTACAACAAGCGTTTCCATGAGCTAAATAAGATATGCCCATACCTATTCACCCCACTCCCTCGACTTATAGAGCAATATATTGGTGGCTTGCCTGATGTTATCAAAGACACGGTGGACGGTAGTAAGCCAGAAACTCTTGAAGCAACTATGCGGCTAGCAGGTCAACTCACTGAAAACCGCATAAATTCAAAGCATTTGGATTGTGAAGGGAGCAAGGGGTCAACTAGCAAGGCCCCTTTTGAAGAATGAAAAGAGGCAAAAGAAACTAAGGCCGAATCTTCCTCTCACTCAGGAACAAATAAGAAGCGTAAGGGTAATGGGAGAAACTATGTGGTTACTACAAACCCACCTATACCAGCCACCCCACTGAACCAAGTCGCGCCTATTGGACGCCCGAACAAGAAACCCTATACCGGACCTCACCCATTGTGTAACCGTTGTAATTTCCATCACCAAGCCCATACACCCTGCCAATAATGTACCAATTGTGGACGCTTTGGACACTTAGCTCATGTATACCGCTCTGCTCCACAACAAGCACCTAACCAACACCAAGCTCACCCTAATAACCAACTGGTGACCCAACGACTATACCAACTACCCCAAATCATGGCTCCACCTCCACAGAACAAGATCTAGCCCTTTTACCAACCCAATCCCCCTATGATGCCACCAGCTAGAGCGTGTTTCAACTGTGGTGACCCTACTCATTTTTGAAACACCTGCCCAAGATTGGTAAACATCATCAATGCCCAAGCTCAGGCTAACCCGGTTAATCAAGCCAACCAGGCAGCAGAGGGTAGAGGTGTCAATAACAATGCGAATCAAGCAGGGGCTAACAACAACGCTAGAAACGTGTAGTCCAAGTCTGAATAACGAAACTTCTTTACTGTTTTGATTTCAAGAAAAATTAGAAAGTTCTGATGTTATCGTTTTGAATTTTCATCATTTTCATTTTGAACTCAGACAATTACGTTAACGTATTGTTGACTTATGCATTTTATGCTAAAGTCATTTATTATCTTTATCGTTTCATTGCCTTTTCTAAAAATCATCCTTGTTTCACGTCAATGTTGTTACATGTTGTTCCTATTTCACAATTTATTACTATCTCTTTATATGCAAATACACAACCTGTCCTGCAAGGGGCAAGGACGTGGTCACAGCCTAACCCATAAAGGTTAGGGATGCAAGTATTTCTCTATCAAGTTTTGGTTGTTGTGGTTTGGTTATATTTATTTAGTGCGTGAGTTAGTTGTGTCGTCACATGGAACCAAACATGGTCTGATAATGAAACAGATGAAATTTGATAAGAACATGGTGGATACGCCGCGGTACTTCCTATATATAAGTGTGCTTATCAAATTTCAAAAACCTCGTTAGACTGATCATGCGGAGTTCTGTGTATGTTTTGTTATGTAATCAATCATGATTCGAATAACGACGTGGATGGCATTTGATAGAGGCATGGTGGATACGCCGCTGGTACTTCCTATATATAAGTGCCTCTGTCGAATTATCAAAAGCTTCGTTAGACTAATCATGAGAGATTTTGTGTTAGTTTTGTGTTTGTATGCTTGCTGATTCAATTCTATAGCATTGCGAGTTCAATTTTACTAATGTGGCGTCTTATGACCCTAAGTTATGACACGAGATGTAACTCCAGCATCATGAGTATGTCTTATAACACAAATTCCTAACACCCTCATGTTACAAGTTAACTACGTGACATAAATTTTCATAAGTCACAAGTCAATTTCAATACGTTATCCTTATGATTTGCGATGAGAAACTCGTATTACCTAGGATATGTCATTTTATACATTATCATTTACACCCTTTGTTGATGTATATTTGGCACTAAAAAAACGATTCCTTACCTGGGGGTTTAACCCTTACAAGGAACGTTACCGCCTCAATCCGATCTAAACGTAACTACTACTGTATCGTAGTTTGGGTGTACCCTTAACGTTCTAGTGATTTATGTTTAACGATCATTGTCAAATACTCCTAAGAAATAATCTGATTACAAGTTCTTGGAGCTATACTCAACCCTGGTTGATACCTTTTCAAGCCAGGAGAACCTTATACTACATCCTATACTAACAGTTTTCTCCTAATTTCGGGACGAAATTCTTCAAAGTAGGGGAGACTGTAACATCCGCCTAAAACGGATCCCCGAAATCTGACCCGTTAGGTAAACCTGATTCGTAATAGCTGAATGAAATGCGAAAATTTTATAATCTTTGTTTGTCTAAATAATTGGTTATAAATTTAAAATAATAAGTTTCGAGGTTTTAATATGAAGGAAATACATATATTTTAAAATTAGTGAAGGTTAGTTTTTCCATTAAATCTTTAAAAGAAAGTGTTTAACTAAGTTAGTTTTTTTATAAGGCAAAACAATTAACTAAGTTTATCTTATATAAACTAAGTTTAGAATGGTTAACTAATATTACTAAGGTATTAACTTTAGTTTGTCTAGTTATAATGCTGAAGGGCTTGTTTTGCTAATATTTGTAACTTATTAGTAGTACAGGGGGCCTAAGTGTCATTTAACCAAAGTTCTAGTTGAATTTTTTTTTTACCAAAATATATTATTTATATATAAACAACTGGCCGAGTTACATCAATATTGCAGGTAAGCGAGCAACAAGCTGCGCCGCTACCCCTTTCTTAATAGCAAACCCTAGCCTATTAAAGACAAACCCCTACCCCCTGTTGATGAGAAACTGATGTAGATAACCTTTTGGACCCTAGTCAACAAACGGAAAGCTTCTGGAGCTAGGGAGCCAAAGGTGTCGAAGGCGAAGAGGACAAATGCATGTTGGTTATCAGCACATGCTTTAGCGTGTTTATCCACCTTTATAGATTCCGCTTTCCTTATAGCCTGTCCTGCTACAAACCCGTTTTCCCTTAAACCAGCTAAAGGGGAGACTCCTGTGAGATCCACACAAGCATGTTTCCCTCCCGTCCAGCCAAAGACGAGCAGATCCGCTGGTCTCAATGTAGATCTCCCTTCCATCGGATCTGTAAGGAAATTTACAGGGGCCTCCTTCTTGGCAAAAATCCCCGCTCTCCTCAGGATGTCCCCCAAAACATCTCTCACTTAGTCGTGCCGATATTTGAAACCAGGGAACTCCTTACAATGAATAGCATGCTCCTCGTATTTATCCATGCAGGCTTTACGGCAAATTGGGCAGGTTTCGTCTTCTAAATACATAGGGATCATCAGCCGGTATTTGAGGATAGCCCTATACTCAACAGCCGACATGCATTTCCCCAGCCCCTCGATCGGGATAACAGTAAAAAAATCTTGCGCATGGTGGCCTTTCAAGCACTCAATCACCGCCTTCTGGCGGGGAGACAAATCAAATGTTTCTCCCAGACTCCGAGCGATTTTGTCAAATAGGGCATTCGCCAAAGTTTTTTGTGGCTTTGGGGGGGGGGGGGGGGGCGGTGTCCATATTAGAGAAACCACCAATATCAAAGTCTGGAAGAGAGATAGTTAAGTACTCAAGGGCCTGTTGGTAGTCTACGTCAAGCTTAACAACCCCGCTGTTCCGAAGGATATGGTCTTGCAATACACATGACTGAGCTCTAGACGCCACAAAAGCATAAAATCCAACATCCCGAGCTGAGAGGAGGCCCAAACCACCCAGACGCATCGGCAAAGATACCAAACGCCACTGAAGGTCACCGACGTAGGACCCCCCCCCCCCCCCGCAAACAACAATGTCTTCGATAGCCTCTCGAAGACCATCATCAAAACAGGATACCGCATTGGCCATCAAGTGGGGTTGGCAGGTCCGCAACCCAAATAGTAACTTAGCAACCCCCATGCATGACCTTAAAAGAAGAAGCTCGCACTGGGGGTCCTGGAGGCAGGGCAAGAGTTTCATAAGGTCAACCGCTGTTAATGCCCGCCGCCCTGCTAGTTCCCCGATAAAAACAGAATCTCGGCTAACCGCGCCCCCAAGGAGCTTAACCCCCCTCTCAGGTCTACCTATCCCTCTCCGGAAAAGGCCGTCCTGAACCTTGAGACCGTCACACGATGGCCAGTACACTTCCGTTTTCTTAATATTGAGATGGAGCCCTAGGGATGGTCCCTCCGTGTTGATGATGTCCAAGGCTTTAGCAACTTCCATTGCATTACCTATAATCGTGCCATCATCCAAATACCAAGCATGAAAGGGGAGGTTACAGTGCTCCTGGACACGGAGAATAAGTGGGTGTAAGGCTAGGGCAAAGAGAAGGGGCCCCAAGGGATCTCCTTGTTGGACTCCAGTGGTGGCCCCAATACAATCTCTGCCAACATACAACCTAGCAGGTTGGGCGTACAGGAACTGGACCCACCGATAGATAGATGGACAACGTTGGTGGACCTGTTGGAGGAATGCTGAGCGGTCAACCATGTTGAAAGCATTGGTGAAGTCTACCGTGAGTAAGGCCATGGACCCATCTTCATGAAAAGAGTTTAGGAACCTGTTCGCACTATGAAGCACCGCCTCCGCCCTATTTGGTGTACCAACCCCGAATTAAAAATCCCCCAAATACTGGGCCATGTCCTTCCCAACCTTCTTCATAGCCACCTTAGAGACCAACCTACGCCAGATGCCCCCCACAGCGATAAGCCTAATACCATTATCAGGTTTCAATAAGGGGGTGAGGGGGGCTGAGGCCACAAACTCGGCCAACACCTTAGGGCAAAGCCCCTCAAGCCATAGGTTGACAACTCCAGTAATGGCTGTGAGCAGACCCGAGGAACTTACCGAACCCTCACAACCAATAGCGTCCAACAAGTGTTGGGCCCGCATCCCATCTCTGCCACAAGATGTCCCTCTAGGGAAGGATTGGATACATTTAAGTACGCAATCCTCTGCTGCAATAACAGTAGGCTAGACAATAGGGTTGAATTATTGTAAAAAAAAAAAAGAAAAAAAAGAAAACTGGGCTAAGCGGGAGTTGAAACCGCGACCTATGTATCACGCAACAACTAAAAGACCAGCTGAGCTATAACTGTATTATGACATGAAGGGAGGATGTTTAAGTTATATGCTAATGCTGAATTAAAAGGAAAAAAAACACATGACGGGATTCGAACCCGTGTTCCCTCAGTCCAAATATAAGATCTTATTTCATTAATTCACTCGTAAACTGAGTTGTAGCTTTCTTTCTCCTTCGCAGAACATTGCAGCGCGAACCAAGGGTTGTTTTAACAAACCCAAAACATCAAAAACGACCTTAAACTATCAGAATTCAAAGGGTTTAGCATGTGACTCGATTTGTGCTACGGTTTTATGAAGATTTCATTTAATTCTTTTACTTTAGGACATAATTAACGCAAACAAATTCTCATCTTCAACTCCATTACAAGAACATGAATGGGTTTTGTTTAATCCGACTATTTTAGACTCAAAACTCAGTTCCATTTGGTTCTAAACATCAATACACGCTGTTACTCACTCTCAAATCCGATTATCATACACTCATTCATGCAAATTGCGAATCAAATCAAAGCTAGGGCTTGTAACTTCACGCAATCATAACTCCTTCATACGGACATCAATTCAGGTGATTCAAAGCTCTATTCTCATTAGATTTTCATGCTCTACAAAACCCCTCTATCAATTTCTATGATGGAGGATTTAATCTATACAAATTTCAAATCCCCAAATTCTAGGGTTCTTCATAATTAAAATTGGGGCTTTTAGTGTAAGACTTACATTTTGATTAAATTGACAATAGGGTTTTATTCCTTACCATATTAGAATGGTTTAGTGAATTTTTGGGAATTTTTAGGATTCGTCTAATTATGCTATGAATTTTATTGCAAAGATATATAAAAAGGAATTTTATATAAAATTAGAAAATGACTAAACTAGACGTCACGAAATTCAGTGTAGGCTCAAGATTTAGTAATTCCCAAGATTTTCGATCCGTGATTGTAATTGTTCTGCAACCTAGTGATTGAAATAATTAATATAAATTTAGTCGTTTAATAAATAAATTGTTAATATTATAAACTATGTGATTTGTAAAACAATTGTATTTATATGATGGATTGTTTTATAAAAACTATATTATCTAAATCAAAACATATATATATATATATATATATATATATATATATATGTGTGTGTGTGTGTGTATGTATGTATACATTTTCCATCGTATCTTAAAAGGTATATTGTAATAGATATCAATATATTATTATTTAGGTTGTGTTTGTATTGTGACATTTAGCATTTTATTTTTACATATATACTAGGGTGACCTGTCATCTTTCGAGTTTTTCCAAATCGTGCGGTGTTCCACAAGATTAAACAGGAATGCAACCAGTGAGTGCCATTAACTCTTTTTGGGGTGTATCTCGTGCTCGATTTCAAATTTATCAACTAATTTGATAACATGCTATTCGATGTGTTTCTATGTGTCACTTGTTGCTAATTTCTATTGTTTCTCTATACGTGCATCTATGTGTTACTCGCTTTGTGTCACATGTTTCACGTGGATCCACCTGGCTGACCGGATCCCCACGGCCATTAGTCAAACTCGGTATCGCCATCATTGTTTCGCAGATTCGCCTTTCGGGGCTTGAATCTCTTTATATGTCAGCGGTTACTATTATTACTATGTTGTGTTGCTTATGATATTTGTGATGTATCTTGGTGTAATGTATGTCATAGTTTCACATTTCTAAAGGCATGTTATAAATACTGTTTTTCAAAAAAAAATATTTCATAAACGTTTTTAAATAAAAACCGAATCTATTCACCAACATGTTTATTGACCCAAAACTCTTTTACGCGTGATACAGGTACGCAATGGTGGGCGGATTTTGAGTTTAAGACACTTAGGACTGCCTTAGTAATAAACCGGATATGTTATGTTTCTTTTATTTATTTGAATTTGTAACTTGTTGTTAATATTTGAATTCTATGTTATGTGTGACAATTTAATATTGATGCTTTAAATACTTTAACTTTTAAATAGTTGTTATAAGCTTTGAGCAATCAATCATGCCCCGTACCATTCCGCTGTGGGTCGGGGTGAGACAGATTGGTATCAGAGCCAATAACTATAGGGAACTAGGTTTAGGTTATTAGACCCCTTAGACTTAAACGATAGTTTAGTAGGTACCTTAGGTACCTTATGTGCTTGCTTAATTTGATTGTCTTAGCTTATGTTTATTTAAAGCATACACATGCACATGCACATGATCACTCTAATTGTCACATGCTTAACTTTATGTGCTACATGTTATATTGTGTTTTATTATTTATCTAAAGTAATATTACAATATTTTTCCCCCTTCACTTTACACACACCATATGATATAAATACTATATTTTTTTCAATATATAATTCTATTATCTACTTATCTAAAGTTTCAATCTAATTTATTTTCTTTTCAATTACTTTTGGATTCTATGTTGTGTTGGTTTCAAATTTCATTCGAGTTTCTCTATCTCGTCAAAGTGAGTTTATGTGACGGACATGTAGTAACTGGAAGGGTTAGATACCGGTAGTCGGGACGTCCTGTCTAGGCTGGCAATCGTATAAATCCAATAATGGACCAGTTTACCTACCTGGGGACTAGTGATGAGAGTACTAATACCTATTAGGCCAAAGCATGTCACACCAAACGTCTCTTAAACTAACAACACTTTGATAAGTCAACGTGTCCGTGTTAAGTCATGGATACCCTCCAACATCATTTCATATCACCCCAACTTTTGGTTCATACATCAGTTTCATGATTTCTTCTTTTTGGGTTAAGTGTATGTTTATTGGGTGAACATATATAGACCATGTGAAAGCTCAGTAATTGCGGGGGCCCACGTAATTACGAAAGTGACACATGGAAAACATACAAAAACCCTATTTACGCACCAACCCTAACAATTTTCAATATTTCATTTTGGAGTATCAACATATCATAAGTTTGTTTCTATCCTCGAGTTTCATGTGACTTTAAGTGGTTTTGGTTTGTTATGTTGATTTATGTGATGTCGCATTTCGAATTATCATTTCTCGCAATCATAAGTTTCACATTTGTCACACTATACAATGTGTCACTAATTGCTACTCACAAACTCACGAATTGTTGTGTTTAATCTTGTAGATGTCGGCTAGTCGTCAACGTTTCGGGAAACATGCTGGAAACTCCAGCTGATGCATGGCGGCCCATATCGCCGAAGAAATGGCTGCCATTGTTCCCAACATCGTCGTACAAGTTCAACAAGCTCTCAATAACCCAGAAACCCAAGATGGGGCTAATACCTCGAGGTGTTCCTTCACATACTTCAGATCTTGCGACCCTCCAACATATGATGGCACCACCGGTGCTACCATCCTCTTCCGTTGGTATGAAGAGATGGAAAGTACTTTCTTGAATTGTGAGTGTCCTGATAACCACAAGGTCCGATACGCGACCGGCCGTCTGTTAGGGAATGCGTTGTCATGGTGGAATGCAGAGAAAAATATACGCGGTGCTGAGGCCGCTGTTACCTTATCATGGGATCAATTGAAGGAAACAATGATTGAGAAATTTTGCCCTCGACATGAAATTAAGAAACTTGAGGACGAGTTCTGGGCGTTGGAGCAAGACAGTGGTAACAACGTGGCGTACAACAAGCGTTTCCATGAGCTAAATAAGATATGCCCATACTTATTCACCCCACTCCCTCGACTTATAGAGCAATATATTGGTGGCTTGCCTGATGTTATCAAAGACACGGTGGACGGTAGTAAGCTAGAAACTCTTGAAGCAGCTATGCGGCTAGCAGGTCAACTCACTGAAAACCGCATAAAGTCGAAGCATTTGGATCGTGAAGGGAGCAAGGGGTCAGCTGGCAAAGCCCCTTTTGAAGAATCAAAAGAGGGAAAAGAATCTAAGGCCGAATCTTCCTCTCACTCAGGAACAAATAAGAAGCGTAAGGGTAATGGGAGAAACTATACGGTTACTACAAGCCCACCTATACCAGCCACCCCACTGAACCAAGTCCCGCCTATTGGACGCCCGAACAAGAAACCCAATACCGGTCCTCACCCATTGTGTAACCGTTGTAATTTCCATCACCAAGCCCATACACCCTGCCAACAATGTACCAATTGTGGACGCTTTGGTCACTTAGCTCATGTATGCCGCTCTGCTCCGCAACAAGCACCTAACCAACACCAAGCTCACCCTAATAACCAACTGGTGACCCAACCACTATACCAACTACCCCAAATCATGGCTCCACCTCCACAGAACATGATCTAGCCCTATTACCAACCCAATCCCCCTATGATGCCACCAGCTAAAGAATGTTTCAACTATGGTGACCCTACTCATTTTCGAAACACATGCCCAAGATTGGTAAACATCATCAATGCCCAAGCTCAGGCTAACCCGGTTAATCAAGCCAACCAGGCAGCAGAGGGTAGAGGTGCCAATAACAATGCGAATCAAGCAGGGGCAAACAACAACGCTGGAAACGTGTAGTCCAAGTCTGAATAACGAAACTTCTTTACTATTTTGATTTCAAGAAAAATTAGGAAGTTCTGATGTTATTTTTTTTGAATTTTCGTCATTTTCATTTTGTACTCAAACAATTACGTTAACGTATTGTTGACTTATGCATTTTATGCTAAAGTCATTTATTATCTTTATCGTTTCATTGTCTTTTCTAAAAATCATCCTTGTTTCACGTCAATGTTGTTACATGTTGTTCCTATTTCACAATTTATTACTATCTCATTATATGCAAATACACAACCTGTCCTGCAAGGGGCAAGGACGTGGTCACAGCCTAACCCATAAAGGTTAGGGACGCAAGTATTTCTCTATCAAGTTTTGGTTGTTGTGGTTTGGTTATATTTATTTAGTGCGTGAGTTAGTAGTGTAGTCACATGGAACCAAACATGGTCTGATAACGAAGCAGATGAAATTTGATAAGAACATGGTGGATACGACGCGGTACTTCCTATATATAAGTGTGCTTATCAAATTTCAAAAACCTCGTTAGACTGATCATGCGGAGTTCTGTGTATGTTTTGTTATGTAATCAATCATGATTCGAATAACGACGTGGATGGCATTTGATAGAGGCATGGTGGATACGCCGCTGGTACTTCCTATATATAAGTGCCTCTGTCGAATTATCAAAAGCTTCGTTAGACTAATCATGAGAGATTTTGTGTTAGTTTTGTGTTTGTATGCTTGCTGATTCAATTCTATAGCATTGCGAGTTCAATTTTACTAATGTGGCGTCTTATGACCCTAAGTTATGACACGAGATGTAACTCCAGCATCATGAGTATGTCTTATAACACAAATTCCTAACACCCTCATGTTACAAGTTAACTACGTGACATAAATTTTCATAAGTCACAAGTCAATTTCAATACGTTATCCTTATGATTTGCGATGAGAAACTCGTATTACCTAGGATATGTCATTTTATACATTATCATTTACACCCTTTGTTGATGTATATTTGGCACTAAAAAAACGATTCCTTACCTGGGGGTTTAACCCTTACAAGGAACGTTACCGCCTCAATCCGATCTAAACGTAACTACTACTGTATCGTAGTTTGGGTGTACCCTTAACGTTCTAGTGATTTATGTTTAACGATCATTGTCAAATACTCCTAAGAAATAATCTGATTACAAGTTCTTGGAGCTATACTCAACCCTGGTTGATACCTTTTCAAGCCAGGAGAACCTTATACTGCATCCTATACTAACAGTTTTCTCCTAATTTCGGGACGAAATTCTTCAAAGTAGGGGAGACTGTAACATCCGCCTAAAACGGATCCCCGAAATCTGACCCGTTAGGTAAACCTGATCCATAATAGCTGAATAAAATGTGGATTTTTTATAATCTTTGTTTGTCAAAATAATTGGTTATAAATTTAAAATAATAAGTTTCGAGGTTTTAATATGAAGGAAATACATATATTTTAAAATTAGTGAAGGTTAGTTTTTCCATTAAATCTTTAAAAGAAACGTTTAACTAAGTTAGTTTTTTTATAAGGCAAAACAATTAACTAAGTTTATCTTATATAAACTAAGTTTAGAATGGTTAACTAATATTACTAAGGTATTAACTTTGGTTTGTCTAGTTATAATGCTGAAGGGCTTGTTTTGCTAATATTTGTAACTTATTAGTAGTACAGGGGGCCTAAGTGTCATTTAACCAAAGTTCTAGTTGAATTATTGTAAAAAAAAAAAAAAAACTGGGCTAAGCGGGACTTGAACCCGCGACCTATGTATCACCCAACAACTAAAACACAAGATGAGCTATAACTGTATTATGACATGGAGGGAGGATGTTTTAGTTATATGCTAATGCTGAATTAAAAGGAAAAAAAAATACATGACGGGATTCGAACCCGTGTTCCCTCACTCCAAATATAAGATCTTATTTCATTAATTCACTCGTAAACTGAGCTGTAGCTTTCTTTCTCATTCGCAGAACATTGCAGGGCGAACCAAGGGTTGTTTTAACAAACCCGAAACATCAAAAACGACCTTAAACTATCAGAATTCAAAGGGTTTAGCATGTGAATCGATTTTTGTTACGGTTTAATGAAGATTTCATTTAATTCTTTTACTTTAAGGACATAATTAACTCAAACAAATTCTCATCTTCAACTCCATTAGAAGAACATGAATGGGTTTTGTTTAATCCGACTATTTTAGACTCAAAACTCAGTTCCATTTGGTTCTAAACATCAATACACGTTGTTACTCACTCTCAAATCTTATTATCATACACTCATTCATGCGAATTGCGGATCAAATCAAAGCTAGGGCTTGTAACTTCACGCAATCATAACTCCTTCATACGGACATCAATTCAGGTGATTCAAAGCTCTATTCTCATTAGATTTTCATGCTCTACAAAACCCCTCTATCAATTTATATGATAGAGGATTTAATCTATACAAATTTCAAATACCCAAATTCTAGGGTTCTTCATAATTAAAATTGGGGCTTTTAGTGTAAGACTTACATTTTGATTAAATTGACCATAGGGTTTTAGTCCTCACCATATTAGAATGGTTTAGTGAATTTTTAGGATTCGTCTGATTATGCTATGAATTTTATTGCAAAGATATATAAAAAGGAATTTTATATAAAATAAGAAAATGACTAAACTAGACGTCACGAAATTCAGTGTAGGCTCAAGATTTAGTAATTCCCAAGATTTTCGATCCGTGATTGTAATTGTTGTGCAACCTAGTGATTGAAATAATTAATATAAATTTAGTCGTTTAATAAATAAATTGTTAATATTATAAACTATGTGATTTGTAAAACAATTGTATTTATATGATGGATTGTTTTATAAAAACTATATTATCTAAATCAAAACATATATATATATATATATATATATATATATATGTGTGTGTATGCATACATTTTCCATCGTATCTTAAAAGGTATATTGTAATAGATACCAATATATTATTATTTAGGTTATGTTTGTATTGTGACATTTAGCATTTTATTTTTACATATATACTAGCGTGACCTTTCATCTTTCGAGTTTTTCCAAATCGTGCGGTGTTCCACAAGATTAAACAGGAACGCAACCAGTGAGTAGATTCGACTCTTTCCCCCTTTTTGCCATTAACTATTTTTGGGGTGTATCTTGTGCTCGATTTCAAATTTATCAACTAATTTGATAACATGCTATTCGATGTGTTTCTATGTGTCACTTGTTGCTAATTTCTAATGTTTCTCTATGCGTGCATCTATGTGTTACTCGCTTTGTGTCACATGTTTCGCGTGGATCCACCTGGCTGACCGGTTCCCCATGACCATGGGTCAAACTCAGTATCGCCATCATTGTTTCGCAGATTCGCCTTTCGGGGCTTGAATCTCTCTATATGTCAGTTGTTACTATTATTACTATGTTGTGTTGCTTATGATATTTGTGATGTATCTTGGTGTAATGTATGTCATAGTTTCACATTTCTAAAGGCATGTTATAAATACTGTTTTTCAAAAAAAAAAAAAATTTCATAAACGTTTTTAAATAAAAACCGAATCTATTCACCAACATGTTTGTTGACCCAAAACTCTTTTACGCGTGATACAGGTACGCAATGGTGGGTGGATTTTGAGTTTAAGACACTTAGGACTGCCTTAGTAATAAACTGGATATGTTATGTTTCTTTTATTTATTTGAATTTGTAACTTGTTGTTAATATTTGAATTCTATGTTATGTGTGACAATTTAATATTGATGCTTTAAATACTTTAGCTTTTAAATAGTTGTTATAAGCTTTTTGCAATCAATCATGCCACGTACCATTCCGCTGCGGGTCGGGGTGTGACATAGAGATCATACCAAAACCCTACATGATTATGAGTTCATCTTGTTAAGTTTATGTTATAGATCTCATGTGCTTTTTCTTAGAAATAAGATGAGTAATTGCTGGTGATTGTGAAAAGAAAAGGATATGTTTTATTAAACATGACAAAGCTTATATTTCAAAGAAAATATGACCAATTTTTCTTAGAAATCATATGTTATAAAAACTATCATTTTTGACAAAATCTTTACTATGAAAGATTTGAAAGAATAGTTTTTATAAAAACAAAACTAGATATAAATATATATTTTTGAGAAAATATATATTTAGAAATCTTAACAACTTATGTGCTATGTGTTATTTGATTGTATTAGTTATATACATGAAAGTTAGGAACTTGAATACAATGATACAAATAAACACAAGACACATTACAACTAAAGTCTTACAAGACTACACATAAATACATCTTAAAAGCAAATTACGGACGATCCGAGTATTCGGGCACAACTTATGGACAAATCGGACTTACGGACAAATAAACGGACTATATAAGTATTTCGGACTACAATTTATACTATAGCAAAGACTTGGTAAACTACGTTTTCTAAACCAAACAAGTAACCATATATTTTCTACAAGTATACAAAATATATTACTTATGGTTTAATTTAAAAAGGTATTGTTTTTTAAATATATAAAGATATATATATATATATATATATATATATATTTCCTAACATCTAAAATATATTATTTCAGTGAAAGACTAAAATTATATTTTTGGAACAAATCTTAAAAATAGATTATTTTTAAGATGATTTTTATACCTTGTTACCAAGTATAGAATATATATATTCTAAGAATACAAGATCACGTATAATAAACACGAGAACATACGTATTCCTATACGTGCAACTGTATATTCACTCACATCACCTAACACTTGGTGAAAGTACAATTATACAAGTATGATACTTAATCAAAGATACATTGTTATGTATACAAGTACTCATAATACAAGTATGCCCATACATGGGAATTATTCATACACATACAGTTCACTTATACGAGACACATTCATACATATACAATTTATTCATACGAAACATGAAGTCAAGAAGACTTGATCTGGTAATACAACTCACAAAATACAAGAATATATATATATATATATATATATATATATATATATATTTAGCGAAA
>JARYGA010048417.1:0-86044 GCA_030545235.1 Helianthus tuberosus | reverse complement strand
AAGAACTCAGGTATGAAACAATGGTTTCAACTTAGAGCTCTCAAAATCAGAATTCTTGTAAGAAATGCAATGGGGGTGGATGGTTATATATAGTTTTCGGGTAACCGTTAAGATCGTTTCATGGAAAACGTGCCATGATCCCATCCGTACAAGTGTCGGAAAGTTGTGGTGGCTGAAATTGGTCCTTATCTTAGTGGACTAAGCAACTTAAAACATGTGGTTAAGGATCAATTAGTTGCAACTTGTATTTAAAACATTGAATCTGGTCCAGATCATGCAGTCGCGTAGCGCGACTGATAAGGCTTTAGGCGTCGCGCTACGCCACTGACCCATCTGATTCAGAAATGTTTCTAAATTGGCAGAAATGGTCCCTGTTGTGTTTTAAGCCCTTTTTCGATGCGTTTGAACCCCGTTAACCTCATTTCAAGGCTCTAAAATGAAGTTAAAGTAGAGGGAACTCAAAACATGCTCAAAAATATGCCGGAGGTTGGTTCGTTTGGCCGTACGAACGCGATTTTCGCTTAATTACGACGGAATGCGCATAAGCGCGAAAAACGATCCAAATGACGCGACGAATGGATTTTTCTTAAGGCGAACACTAAAATAAAATGTCGTCATGCTTACATAAATTTTTGGATGTCCGGATGTATTCAGAACGTAAGTTATGCGCGAAAATGCAAACTTGTGCACTTTTTGACACTTTTAGTCCCTGAATGACCCAAAAGTTTATTTTAGCACACCGAACCCCTCAAAGCTTATTTCTAAGTTATGTAAAGGTTATTTAAGGTATGTTAAGCCTATTTCACTATTCCGGAGTGTTCGTTGGATTAAACTGGTTATATTTACGCATCAAAGCGCGTATAACCCTCCAGAAAGCGATTTAAAGCTTAAAATCAAACAAGAGTTGATATGTGTAAAAGATACACATAATTTTACAAATCCCAAGTATGAAATACAATATTTCATTGGTTTGGAATTTGTTTGACGGTTGAAGTGACACAGGTGTTACAGTCTCCCCTACTTTAGGAAATTTCGTCCCGAAATTTAATTCTAGAGGAAACTTGTGAAGACAGCTGTGACGGTTTCGCCTTCTAATAGATCCATTGTACCCTTAAGTAAAACTCTGGGCCATGTTAGGATTCTTAGCGAATTTGTTAACCCTCAAAGTGAATTCCTTGTAGCAGTAAAACATGGAATTTTTGAACTACGGACAGAAGAACGTTTCTTATGAAGACTTATCATAGGAAACTTGTGTGTGCTTGAAATCAGAATTGAGAATAAATGACATTGGTCGAGGTCCAAGACTTCTCCCGTATCATTATTCTTGTCACTATAAGTCTTAACACATGACAAAGCTTCCTGTGGTTCCTGTGCACTGAATTCCATAATTATGTAGGCCTCCATAATTACGTAATTCCTTGCCCAGTCCGCACAGTTCATTTCATAATGCGTAGAGGAAAAAATCAATTGAATAAACATGAAGCGACCTGACTAGACCACCAAAGGGTCCTTTTAATTTGATCAATGAACGAGCCTTTTAATTAGATCAACGCATGATCTTCTTAACTAGACCGTCGTACGATCTCCTTAAATAGACCACTTAAGGGATCTTTTTAATTATATCATCGTAGGATATTTCTAACCAGATTTTCAAAATCAATCTGTTTGACCAGACCATGCAAGAGGTCCAATTTATAGAATAGTACTTTAAAACCCAAAGGACTTAACTACAATGTTGAAGTCCATTAAGGATTTAAGATAGTATCTTTGGATATCCTATTATAAATCTCTCGTATGAGATACGAAAGATTCTATGAGGATTTGGATGGATCACATACAACCACAAAACATAGAAGAAAACACATAAGTACATAATTAGTTAACTTGATTCTTTAATTCGTTCTCTTTAGGCATGGACAATTAAAGCGCACTAGGAATCCAATCCATGGATTTCATTTGGCACTTTAATCAGTCAAGGATCCATCTATATAAATAGAAGGATTTTCAATAAGAGTTTGGCTTTGTTTCTTAAAAGAAACAAGTGTTTAAGGTTCTAGGGGAGATCACAAGTGATCATAAAATGACAGAACCACACGAGTAGTTTGTATTTGGGTTGACATCATAAGGTTGTATCAAACATTCACACAATCGTATCAGTTTTGCAAAAATAAAAACGACGAATTTTTTATTTATATAACAACTGACTTGTCTTTAAACGTCAAAGATTACAACCAAGGGAAAATAACAAAACACTAGTTGTTCACTGCCGCATCATTGTTTACGTTTGCCTCATTGATGTTAAACACTCATCCACGTGCTGGAGGTGCGTTAACAAGCCTTGGGCAATTGTTCCTGTAGTGGGTAAGGTCACCGCAGTTATAACATGACCCCGGAGGGAACCATGCTTGAACAGCAGCAGGGTTTGCAGCAGCTTTGCTTTGGATTGCAAAGCGGCATATGTTAACCAAATGTCTCCATCGTCCACCGTGGGTACATTTGTAACAGGGTATTTGATTTGAATGATGAAGGTTGCATTGATTGCACCAAGGAGCAGTTCCCTTATACAGCTTCATCCCTGAGGCAAGTCATGGGGATAGCTAAATCATCGGTCCTCTGGAGTATGACGCCTATTTGCTGGGTAGTTGCAGCACCTGGTCCGGACACTCGAGTCTTGTTGCGATGAAGAGGCATTATGAAGAAAATGGAACACATGGGAGGAAACAAGCGAAAGATAGTCAAAAGAAAATGACAACGCATGAAGGTTGTGACCATTTGTTTGTTACCAAAGGCAAACAAATGAGACAGTGACTAATCAAAGTAAATGGGTCAATATAATGTATCGCGAAGACATGCTCGCCTATAAGTGAACACTCATCCCAAGAATTCCCAGGTAAGCACAACTGGTCTCGCGTCTGATGAGATGTATACGAAGTGCTTGCCTAGCCAGAAAACCCAGAATACAGGCATTCACCCTTCCAGTTTGCACGTGTTCACATTATTTAAAACCCAAAACCTTGACGAGAGTTTTGAAAACTCAAAGGGTTCAAAACCTTATAATAGAGAGTTCAAAACCTAGTAATCAATCATCCTAGAACAGATGATTAGTTTTCAAAGCGGTTTTGAAATTTATGTTCTTGTTGTGGTCGTCGCCTAAGGATAGGTGACAGTATTGTTTTATGACTAAACGCAAGTAAACTCGCGTTAGGGTCCTAAGAAGGTTATAGACTAGGTCAAAGCATTACTAATAACCTAATTCCCTATAACCATTGGCTCTGATACCATCTTTTCTAGTGTTGTAACATAATTAATGTTTCACAACAATGGTAATTAAAGTTTCGTTTTATTAATCAAAAGTGTTACAATGTCTTAATAAACAAAGAAGTACAACATAATTAACTAGTCTTGTCTCGTTTTAAGTCACTAAGGCACAGGTCCGCCTAAGTATGTCTTGATAAGTCCTATGCTTCATCTCCTAAAAACACATGTGAAAATAGGTACGTCAGCATAAAAATGCCGGTGAGATACATAGGTTTTGTGAAAATAAGATTCATGACTTCTGTTTTAAGAAAATGTTTAGTCATGAACCTTGTAATTTGCTTTGTCTTGTAAATCATTTGAAAAACAATAAGTTCAGATGATATGTATAAATAAGTGAAATAATGTATGGTTAAATGAATAACCATTTAAGATGAGTTTGTATAAGATAAGTTGTTTGTAAAACAATGTCTTGTGAAAAGTATGTTATTTGTATAAAATGTTCTATGTATCAAACTGAAATGATTCAAATAACGCTACGACATGTAATGCCATACAAACACTTATATATAGGAAGTACCAGCGGCGTATCCACCATGTTTGTATCATATTACACACGCATCGTTACTTAATCACTTAATCAAACCAAACCACAAATATAGAATGTCTATGTTTAACAATTGTAGAAATGTTTATGTATGGTAGGTAATGTAAAGTTAAACGAATAACCTTATAGTAGCATATCAAAAGTATACTTTGGATTTGTAAGTAACATATTAAACTATGTTTTGGTTTCATAAATAACATATCAACATATGCTTTTGATGTGATAAATAACATATTAAACTATGTTTTGGTTTTGTAAATAACATATCAACATATGCTTTGGATGTGATAAATAACATATTAAACTATGTTTTGGTTTTGTAAATAACATATCGAAATATGCTTTGGATGTTTAACAAAATATATGTTGGTTTTGTACGATACCACACATGAGAGTATATCAAAATATACTTTAATAGTGTGATTTAAGAATTCATTCAGACCTGGTGCATCAAAATACACCTTTGAGACTATAAGGATACCACAAAGGCAATCCCTATTTGGATGGAGCAACAAATTGGTTTCAGACATTCCATGCCAACAGGAATGGGGTGTCAAATCCTATAGCGCTATATCATACTAACAATCGGTCTGGTGAACATAAAATAAGTACAATTCAACATTTTATTTTATGTTCTTTGAGAAATCAATGTTTAAATCATAGATAGTTATGTAATTTGTCAAATGATAAGTAATAACTTGTATGATCAAATGTCAAAATGTAAGTATGTGATGAAATCAGTTGTACTAAGTAATGCACACAATGGGCACACGTAGCATGAAATGTAATGTAAAATGATGTACCAAGTATGCTAAGTTAACATACGAAGCAGAAAAGTCATGTAAATCAATGACTAATAGTGTACTAATGAACATAACAGGTATATGATGTGAAAACAGGAAAGCATGAAAGTAACAAGTAGGCACATGTGTTCCACCCCAAAACAGTTTGGAAAACAGTAAAAGAGGTGTCTATGTACTCACCTGGGAGTGCTTAGGAGTCTTGAACAACTACCAAGTAAGCTAGAGGAGTCCCGGAAATCAAACCTAATATAGGTAACTACATAATTAACCCGGACCTAAATCGGAAGACTGGGTAGCAGGAGGGTTTGTAAACCAAATGAGTGTAGGAACTCATATGATATGGTTTAACAAAGCCTACATACTAAATGAAACTTAACCTAAGTCTTATCGACCCATCGCGACCCATTAAGGTAACTTATGCTACTTTAACGCGTCGTGCGCGTGAAACGCGTTCGGACCGTCTAACTAGCCCTATGACAAGTGTTATATGCCTAAACATGTTACATAATTAGTTATGTGACAAAGGTTTAGGTTACATATGCTTAATTACCAATTATACATGAAAAGGGTATTCTGGTAATTTACCTAAGGCATATAAACCACCTATCATACAACTACTCAAACGATGTGACCATAGGGTATAACCTCGGAAGGTTATTCCCTACCTACTATGGTCACCTAATGTATTTGGTCGGATCCTAATGATCGACCAAACTGGGTCGGGTTCGAAGGTATAGGCGATTTATTAGATCGCCTACCCTACGACCCTAGACAACGTGGTAATCAGTGGGCATAGTCCCAAGGGACTATGACCATCGTGATTACAATCACGTTGCGAAGTTCAAACGAACTTCGCATTGACCATTACTGGTCAACGCTGAAAGTCAAACAAAGTTTGACTTTCTGACTCGAAAAGCAGTAAAATAAGGAAAAGAACGAAAGAATACTTACGAAGGGTCCCCGAATGCTAATCCCGATCCAAGAACTCAGGTATGAAACAATGGTTTCAACTTAGAGCTCTCAAAATCAGAATTCTTGTAAGAAATGCAATGGGGGTGGATGGTTATATATAGTTTTCGGGTAACCGTTAAGATCGTTTCATGGAAAACGTGCCATGATCCCATCCGTACAAGTGTCGGAAAGTTGTGGTGGCTGAAATTGGTCCTTATCTTAGTGACTAAGCAACTTAAAACATGTGGTTAAGGATCAATTAGTTGCAACTTGTATTTAAAACATTGAATCTGGTCCAGATCATGCAGTCGCGTAGCGCGACTGATAAGGCTTTAGGCGTCGCGCTACGCCACTGACCCATCTGATTCAGAAATGTTTCTAAATTGGCAGAAATGGTCCCTGTTGTGTTTTAAGCCCTTTTTCGATGCGTTTGAACCCCGTTAACCTCATTTCAAGGCTCTAAAATGAAGTTAAAGTAGAGGGAACTCAAAACATGCTCAAAAATAAGCCGGAGGTTGGTTCGTTTGGCCGTACGAACGCGATGTTCGCTTAATTACGACGGAATGCGCATAAGCGCGAAAAACGATCCAAATGACGCGACGAATGGATTTTTCTTAAGGCGAACACTAAAATAAAATGTCGTCATGCTTACATAAATTTTTGGATGTCCGGATGTATTCAGAACGTAAGTTATGCGCGAAAATGCAAACTTGTGCACTTTTTGACACTTTTAGTCCCTGAATGACCCAAAAGTTTATTTTAGCACACGGAACCCCTCAAAGCTTATTTCTAAGTTATGTAAAGGTTATTTAAGGTATGTTAAGCCTATTTCACTATTCCGGAGTGTTCGTTGGATTAAACTGGTTATATTTACGCATCAAAGCGCGTATAACCCTCCAGAAAGCGATTTAAAGCTTAAAATCAAACAAGAGTTGATATGTGTAAAAGATACACATAATTTTACAAATCCCAAGTATGAAATACAATATTTCATTGGTTTGGAATTTGTTTGACGGTTGAAGTGACACAGGTGTTACAAGGAGTACAAAGAAGAGGATGATTATTGGCAGAATAAATGGTGGGGAACTGGAGATGAGAAAGAGAAAGAAGAAAAAGAGAGAAAGGAGAAAGAAGAGCTGGAAAAATCAAAGAAAGTTGATACTGGAATCATTGAAACAACGCAGGAGTTGACTGAAGAGAACCTCGGAAAAATGGCTGACAAAGTGCTGGCTGCTAAAGCACTTGAGGTAGACTCTAACTCCGTGTCTGACTCAAAAAGCCAGGTCAGTTCAAACGTGTCAACAAATGCATCAGGTAAGAAAATCAATAGAAATGCTGATTGCAAAAATTGCAACAAAGAGTGCAAATTTTGTAGCACAGTCACGTATCTCAACGGTAAGAAAGTTGATGATCTGACAGCAAAAGTCAGAAGCGTTGAGAATCAGATTCTTGATCATGACAAAACAGTTAAAGCATCAACTGAACGAATAAGAGAATTAACTAGACAAATTGAAAATGATAAAATTGATCATGACAAAATTAAACAAGAAAATGAAAAGTTGATTCTTGAAAACTGTCAGATTTCTGAAAAAAAATTGAAAAACTCAAAAGCACAATGAAAGATTGTGATGATCGAAATGGTAAAACTTTTAAAGAAAATGAAGATCTAAAAGCAGTGCTTAGAGTCAAAGAAGAATCAATCAACCAACAACTGGATGAAATCGCTAAACTGAAACTTAAATTTCAAGAGGCTGAAATTGAAAACGAGCGAATCCAATTGAAGCTTAACAGTTACAGCTCCGCAAGCTTTGTTTTGCAACATATTATTCCCAAACCCATCGGGAAAGACAAAGCAGGCGAAGATGTGTATTGTGATGGAACTGGGGTGGGTTTTCATCAAGTACCACCACCTGTTCTTGATAACTACACGAAAAAGCAATCTGGGTTGGTTGAAATTGAGGAAGAAAGTGAAGTTAAACTTCCGGAAAACAATGATGTCACGTTCACATCTTCCAATGACGATAGTGTCCAGAATGATATTGTAAAAGGTGTTGTTGAAAATGTGCTAAAAACGGATAGTGACACTACTGAGGAAGATGGGTGTTTCTTGGATAAGTACATTCAGAAACCAAAATTCAAAAACAACTTAAGTGAAGAATCGGGTCTTGTTATGTACAAGATGGCTGGATCTGATAAGTTGTATTCAGATTCTGAGTTTCCGATTGAGAATGTTAATGTGAAAAAGTTGACAAATGTTTTCAAATTGGTTGAAGTTGAGTTGTCAGAAGTGAACAATTTTAAACAAACAAAAAGAAAAATGAGTTTTGAGAAAGATAAATCATACTACAAGAAATCTGTTAATCCATCATGTTTTTATAATAACAATCAAAATAACTGGTCGGGTGGTTATCAGGGTGGTTGGAATTCTCAGAAAAGAAATGTTCCAAACAAGAGGTTTGCTGAAAAGAAAAAGTTTGTGAACAGTTCGAGTTCACTTGCTGATGAAGAGAAAGTGATTTTTTTCAAAATCGAATGAGGAATTCTTTGAGAAAAGAGCTTCACAGGCTCAGTCTGAAGGCACAAGTCGAGTTGTTGATACTCGAACATGTTTTAGATGTAATCAAGTTGGTCACATTGCACGAAAGTGTACCAATGTGAAGCCTACGACTGAAACTGTGAAGATTCAAAAGAAGAAAGTTGACGAAAAGGGTAAAGCACCAATTGTTGTTGAGAAAAAGAGTGTGAAAAATGACAACATCAAAGTGAAAAATGAATCCGTAAAGAAAGTGGTAATTAAAAACGACAAGTTTTATAAACGGGTTGCATTATCTCAACAAGTTTGGAAACCAAAAACAGAGATGAAAATTTCAACTTCTGAAGTGAAAAAGGCTGAAGAATCAATTTTGGTTGATTATGATGCAAATTTTCCACCTCTGAAGGCTGAAAACTTCAAAATTCAAATTGCGAGAGTAAAGGTTACACCTAAGGCTGATGAGGCCTGGGTGGACTCTATGTTTGACTAAACAGTTTGAATTGCCGGAGCTTCCTTGATCGCGAAGCATGATTCGGCATCTTTATTGAAGTTGGTTAATTTGAAATTTGTTTTGTGCAGGATCTTCCAAAACTTGTATCCAGATGGATCATGGATAGTGGATAGTGGAGCATCTCGACATATGACAGGGAAGACTGCGTTGCTGTATGATGTGAGAAACATTAATGGTGGTTATGTAGGATTTGCTGGTCATGAAGGTGGTAGAATTATTGGTGAAGGAACGTTATCCAACGGGATTGTGACGTTTGAAAGAGTTAACTACATTACTGAGCTGGAGAACAATCTGCTAAGTATCTCGCAGATTTGTGACAATATGTATACTACTCACTTCACAGACAAAGAATGTTTGATCTTGAAACCAGGATTTGTTATCCTTGAGGAATGGAATATCATGCGGGCACCTAGAGTGAATGATTTATATGTGTTGGATATGACTATAGCAACTACAACAACAGGTCAAGCACGTTGTTTTGTGTCTAGAGCAACTGAGAAAGAATCGAGATTGTGGCACCGCAAGATGGGGCATATTCACCTAAGGAAGATGAATCACTTGGTGCACAATGATTTGGTTCTTGGAGTTCATGTCAAAGGTTTTCATCTGGAAAGGGAGTGCATTAGTTGTGTTAAAGGCAAGCAGAAGAAAAAGTCACACCCTACAAAGCAAGTCAATTCAGTTTTGAGACCTCTGGAAAGACTTCACATGGATTTGTTTGGTCCTGTGAATGTCAAAAGTATTACAGGAGATTACTACTGTTTGGTCGTTACTGATGACTATTCCAGATTTTCATGGGTTTCTTTCTTGAAGACGAAAGACGAAACATTTGACAGTCTGATGGCGTTATTCAGAAAAATTGAGAATCTGTACCAAAGGCGTATCAAAAGAATTCGTAGTGATAATGGTACTGAATTCAAGAACAGCAAGATGGAAGAATTTTGTGATGAAAGAGGTATATTGCATGAGTTTAGTGCTCCGTACACTCCGCAGCAGAATGGAGTCGCAGAACGCAAAAACCGGACACTAATCGAGACGGCTAGAACTATGCTTGCAGATTCAAAGTTACCGATAAATTTTTGGGCTGAAGCTGTGTCCGCCACATGCTATACGCTCAACAGGGTTCTCACTGTCAAAAAGTTCAACAAAACATGCTTTGAACTAATTAATAACCGCAAACCGAATTTGAAGTATCTAAAACCGTTCGGGTCACCCTGTACTGTTATAGAGCCTCATGGAAAGTTTGGTCCGAAGAGCATTGAGGGAATATTTGTTGACTATGCAAATCCGATGCGACGTGTCTTCGTTCCAAGTGAGAAGCGGATTATTGAAGTTGTAAATGTTGAATGTCAAGGTTATACTATGCTGCCGCAGAATCCTGGAGATTCATGGCGTTATCATTATGACAAACTGTGGGATTCGTTTGACATGAGAGAAGAATCAGAGGAAGATGAAGACTTCTTTGATGAGTTGGATATTTTGCGTGAATATGAGTCACAGCTAAGGTTCCCAGCTGAGTATTCTAGAAGACCTCAGGAAACTTCAAATGATGATGAAGCAGGTCCGAGTAATGCTGGTGAACATGATGATGTCCAACAGAATGAAGTTGCTCAGGATAATCAGTCGGTTCAAGATGATAATCAAGAAGCTGAAAACATGCCAGTTTTTTATCATGGTGATTTAGATTCTGAGGGGGAGCAAATTCAAATTTCAAGTCAAACAAACCAAGTTGGTGAACAAGATGCAGATCAGAATGTTACTAATCTGGAGGGAAATGTAGATGTTCCAAGCGAAGTGATGCCGCGAACTTTTTCATATCATCCAGAGGAGTTGATCATAGGAGAATTGCAGACAGGCGTTCGCACTCGAAATCAGATTGATAAAGGGCTTACATGTTTTTATACAAAAGTTGCTCCTTTGCAAACCGAATTCTCATTGAGTTGTTTTATATCGCAGGTTGAGCCAAGAACTTACAAAGAGGTGCTTACTAAAGATTCTTAGGTCATTGCAATGCAGGAGGAACTTAGTCAATTCGAGAAATTGGGAGTGTGGAAGTTAGTTGATTTGCCGGATGGTCATAGAAAAATCAATACAAAATGGGTATTTAAATGCAAGAGAGACGATAGAGGAGTTGTTGTAAGGAACAAAGCTCGACTCGTTGTTCAGGGCTTTAGTCAATAGGAGGGGATTGATTTTACAGAAGTCTATGCTCCTGTAGCACGACTAGAGGCTATCAGAATTTTCCTAGCATTTGCGTCTTGGAAGAATTTCAAAGTATATCAGTTAGATGTAAAATCGGCGTTTCTTTATGGGAAGGTCAAAGAGGAGGTTTATGTCGGTCAGCCGCCGGGGTTCACCGATCCAATCCACAAAAACAAGGTCTACTTATTGGACAAAGCGCTGTATGGTTTACACCAGGCCTCAAGAGCTTGGTACGAGACTTTTTCTCAACACCTACTAGCCAACAAGTTCATTCGTGGAAAAGTGGATGCCACTCTCTTCACTAAAGAGGTCGACGGTCATCTTCTGATAGTTCAGATTTATGTGGACGATATAATCTTTGGGTCGACAAATGAAAATCTGTGCAAAGATTTTGAATCAGTGATGAAGCAAAAATTCGAAATGTCATCAATGGGGGAGATGAAATTCTTTCTGGGTTTACAAGTTGAACAACTACCTGAGGGAATTTTCATTCATCAAACAAAGTATGTTCATGATATTCTAGAGAAATTTGGGATGTCAAGTTCTACTCCAGCTGCTACCCCACTTGCAACAAATCATGGGATTCACCCAGATCTCACCGGAGACAGGGCTGATGAAACGTTTTTTCGATCCATGATAGGTTCTTTGATGTACCTAACTACTTCACGTCCTGATATCATGTACCCAACGTGCCTCGCAGCAAGATTTCAATCTAACCCAAGAGCTTCGCATATGATCATTGTGAAGAGGATATTGCGCTATCTGAAAGGAACTCCTTCATTGGGGTTATGGTATCCTAGGAAAGGCGACTTTACGCTCGAAGGGTATTCCGATTCGGATTTCGGATGCTGCAAAGTAAATTCAAAATCAACAACTGCAGGATGCCAGTTCGTTGGAAATAGATTGGTTACATGGCAGTGTAAGAAACAAACGTCTGTGGCATTATCTACATGTGAAGCGAAGTATGTTTCTGCTAGCAGTTGCCGCTCTCAGATCCTGTGGATACAGCAACAGATGCACGACTATGGTTTGCAGTTTCTTAACACACCTCTGTTTGTTGATAATGAGGCCGCGATAAATATAACAAAGAATCCAGTACATCACGCTAAAACTAAACACATAGAAATTCGTCATCACTTTATTCGTGATTGTTTTGAGAAAAAGTTGATACGAATTGAGAAAATCCACACTGACGAACAGAAAGCTGATTTACATACCAAAGCATTTGATAAAAATCGGTTTAAATATTTGTTAAAACTGAATGGTATGAAGCTTCTTTCGGTGTCAGATGGAATTGTTGGCGTTGATGAGAGTACTGTTGCGGATGAAGACGAGAAACAATCTGCAATGGTTTGTCAATTTTTTACTTGTTTTGGTATTTAGGGGGAGTAGATAGATGTATATAGATATTTTTTCAGAAAATACAAAAACAGTAAAAAATGCAAAAATACAAAAACATGATAAAATCTGAAAAAGAGCTTGTGTATATAGGGAAAATGATAGTACATCAGCTAGACTTTTACAGTATGCTAAAGATTTGTGTGTTTAAATGAGTTAAACAGTCTCACTAATGATGTGTTGATAGGTTTTCACACATTTAGTAGATTTATTCGGGATATAAACCTAAAATTTCAAACTTGGGAAATTCGTGGGGAACACTACTTGGATATATAGGTAACCCCTGAAATCTCGTTTGAAAGGTCTTATAATCTGATATACTAGGTCTTTATACTTAATGATGTCTGGGGTATTACTCCGGGACTTCTGCTGAACGGTGGTTCTGACCTAGTCCTTGGATAATACTTTCCGCAATGCTTGAAACATAGCATAAACCCTCAGCATGCCGATGAAACAATAAAATTGATAGTCGCTGCTGTTGTAGCAAAAAGATCCTCTAAATGGGACATACCGTAAAGTCGAAGCTGATATCTCTCTGCGTATACGGAAGTATCGACCTGAGATCCCTCGGCCCTCGCATACCTAATTTATGTACAGATACCATTGTAGTATACTCACCTTTAAGACTGATAATTGGGATTCTGGATACGGGAGTATATTCAAGAGGTGGGACACATGAATGAGCTAAGTTCATAATTCATCTAAATCGTATCCTAAGTAAATTGAAATTTGTGTGAGAATTTAAGATGGATCAGTATATCGACAATCGAGGTGAATTGTTTAAGTCTAAGTATGAAATGTAGCTTAACGGTACTTGTAATTTGTCTGATAGGTGATATGATTCCCTGACACGCTCGCCAAAAATATGTTTGTAAATAGTTTACTTTGTTTACTTTCTGCAATTTAAGTTTTCTGTATTTCATTTCTTAGTTTAAAACACTTTATAAAATCCAAAAAGATTTTTTTTCTGCTTTATTTTCCGACAAACCAAAGTGGAGAGTTGATTGTTGGATTCTCAGATGTTTGAAGCAGATGCAGGAGATTCTGGAGTGAAGAATGAGGAGAGCTTATTTTGATGGAGTTTGTTTTATTGGAAAGTTAAAAATAAGTTCATTAATTTGATACTTGTTATTTTCAAAAAATGTGTAAATTGTTGTTTTCAAAATCAGTTTGATTCGTCAAATGATCAACCAAGGTCATTGAATTGGACTTGGTAGATTAATTGAGTAATCAGGGTTATTAACTTGGACCTGAATACTTGAGTGGATTTCTATAACTGATTGAGTTTGTGATTTATTGTTGAAAAGATAGTTTGTAATGATTGATGTTTGAGACACAGGTTTTGGACTTCATTATTCCCATGGAAGCTAAATGTTAAAGCTTGAACCAGATCAAGATCTCATATTCTAGCATATCGAGAGGGGAGTCTGTGAAAGAGGGAGTCTGGATCAATGATCAAAGGGAAGTCTGAAGATGGAGCCAGGACAAGATTGTGAACCTGTGAAGATAGAATGTTTATGATGAAAAGATAGAGTTGGAGATTGACAAAGACAAAGACTTGAAGCCAAAGACTTCGTCAACATCCAAGGGGGAGTCTGTTGGTGCACTAAGTGTCTGTTAACTTTGTCTTTGACAAGTCTTTTGTATAGATAGGAATGAATGAACACACAATAGGGTCGAAATTAGGTTTAGATCATGTTTGAGATAGAGTTTTCACTTGAAAGTGTGTCTTGGCAGATTCAAGCGAAACCTATTCATCATCATCTAACAGTTTCGCTTGAAACTGTTCTCAAGCGAAACCCCTTGGGCTGGCACTCTCAAGCGAAACCCTAGAGGCCTATATATAGGGATGTGTGTTGTTCATTTGAAGCGAACTTGTATGTGTGTCTAAGAGAAGGTGCTGCCGGATTTGCTTCAGAATATATTGTAAAAGCACAAAAATCAATCCGAAAAGATAGATTAAAAGGAAACTAGCTGTTGTGACTTCTTTTACGTTGATTCCGCCCTCGTATTCGAAGATGAACTGCCTTAACTGACTTTTCGAGGTCCTAAAACGATCCAACAGGTTTTGATCAGGGTTTTATAGGGTGAAAAAGTGTACGCTGACGTGGCAGTGGTTACAAAAGATCTGACGGTTAATTACTGTCCATGTGACAACCTCTGATGAATAATGGATGACAGTTGTTAGGAAACCACTGATGGATCAATATCAGTGGTTTACAGTGGGGAATATGAAAACAGTGGCTGACTTTAAACTATCAGTGGATAGCTTATCAGTGGATTAAAACACTGATGTGTGATCAACAGTGATTAACAAGGAAATGAGAGAACACAGGTTGACTTTCAGCAGTGGATAACATTCAGCAGAGCAGATATTTGAACCAAAACAGTGGTTATGACAGACTTTTAGGATTAATGAAAATTTTCATTTTTAGCTATTTTTAAGGATGAATTTTTGATTTTCAGAAAACATTTTAATGCTTTTATTCATAGAAAAACAGGATTTTGCCTGTTATTCCATGTTCATCATGCCAATCCTTGAGATCAAGCTTACAAAGGTAGATGTATCTAAAGCCTTTGTTAGCACATCTGCCAGCTGATCTTTGGTATGACCATGATGCAGGGAAATCAAACCTTTTTCATAGCAATCCCTCATAGAGTGATGTCTGATGTCAATGTGTTTGGTGGATAAATGAGATATTGAATTTTTGATGATATATTTCAGCTGCTTGACTGTCCTGCATAAAGTAAATCTTTTGAGCAATTATACCAAAATTCAATAACATATTTTGAGGTTACAATCAGTTGGACTATTCAGCAACATTTGCTTGCTTGTGTACAGTCAGAACACTAAGCTTATTGCTTAGTAATTGACATCCTTCTGATGTAAACTCCCATACCCTTGGTGTCTGTACTTGTTTGAGTATGATAAATCTTGACAACCATGCTCCTAGCATATGCTATGTTCTTTGAGGACCCACTTTTTTGCCAAATAGATTCTCATCCTTTGGCTGTGGCACAAGATTTTCAAGCTTGTTGTCACTGAATTTTTGAAGCCCCTCTTTCATGACAAATACCCAACTTTCTGTCTTTTAGTGCACAATAGTACATGACTTGTTGATGAAATGGTAGAATGTCAATCAGAGGACAAATGTTTTAGGATAGGCCTTTTGTAAGAATCCCTTTTCATAGATCTTGCCAAGTGTTTGGTAAAATGGATGAGTTGTAAAAAGGATTGATGTTTTTAAAAGGTGAGGTTGCAGATGTGATTCATCTGAGCTAACAACTGTTGGTGACTTTAGATGATCCAACAGCTGTTTGAAATGAAGACAGATGGTTTTGAAGGATAGGTGTAGCTGAGTTTTACTCATTTTGATGAATTTTTCTCAACAGTGGTTAGGGATGAGGTAGTGACTTAGGCTTAGAAAGTTTCTTTGGTCAAACACTGTTTATTCATCGGTGGATGAGCTTTAACAGCTCTTTTGAACATCTGTTGCTCTGGTGAAAGACATGATTTTGACTTGTGATATCACAACATCATATCTAGCATCTGTTAATCATGATTATGAGTTACCTGCAGAACCAAATACGTGACAAACACATTTTAAATACAAATTTATCAGAATTAACATAACAGCAGGGTTTACAGGGATTTTAATGCAGAAAATTTATTGGTTTTTGTATTCAAGGTTCTACCACACATCTATTTCATGTTTTAAGCATTCTATATATTTTGACAGTGGTTGAGTATCCCAGATGATTATCACATTTTACTTTGACCACACATTTTGTGTTTTAATCTTTTGAGAGTTTCGAGTAAAACATGTGCAGCCAAGTATTTAAAGTTTGTTAACAATCAACTTTTATTACTGATTTAGACTTGAGATTATGAATGGAATGAAATGACCCAGACTCTAACACCATCTCCTCTTGACCCATTATCAAGGAATATATTACCCTAGTAAAAAATAAAAGGGTTTTACATCCTGACAGGTATTTGGACTTTTACTATTTAAAACAAGTAAAAATGCAAAATATATCATTCTTTAAGAAAAAATGAAGAATAATATATCCTGATTTATTTAAATAAACCTTTACAAGAAGTAGTAAGTAAAGATTTTCTGAAAACAATATCAATAAGATCTAGTGTATTTTAGAAGGCAATGTAACTGTTAATTAGGTCACGATCACTTTATTCTCAAGTTACGGAAAATGGTTAGTGGCTTGAATCAAAATTTCACAACCACAATTTGATACCATTACCTTGTCAGATGATTGTTACTATGAGGTGGCCAGTTCACAATGATTTTGAAAGTTCTTTGTGAACCTTATTACCATGTGAAGGAATTCTGATAGTTTGGCTTAATCCGCTCTATGATAATTATCTAGTGATACCTTTGTTACCTGAACTTCTCTGATACAGTGATTGTACATGGTTGTTAGATGACATATGTTTGACCAAGGATGTATGATTATTTTGGTTTTCCTTTTGTAGAACCCACCTGTGAACTCCTAAGTGTTTTTAGATTTATACTCTTTTCTTTTGATTCCAAAAGTTTTGAGATAAACACACTTTTGAGTTTTTATAATTTTGTCTTCTTCCCTTTTTACCCTTTCCATAGAGAAGTATTGAAACTTTCACTGGAAGGTTTTCAAGGAAAGAATACTCATTCCAAAATCATTTTCAGCAACGTTTTGAGAGATTTGGACATTTTTCGCATAAGCTTCTGCCAAATTTCACATTACTCATGATCTGGTTTTCTCGAATTCAAACATATAACCTCTGTAGGATTTCACCCTTTTTCTCACAAGAGATTTGGGTCAATTCCAAACTCTTTACAACACTGATATCTTACTATCATAGTTTTGAGTTGATCCATGGTTATATCTGATGTATATTTTTGAGACTACTGATTTTCACCTTTATTTTAAACAATTTTGTTTTTAACTTTTGAAGGTTTTTCAAAATTGTTGTTCACATGTAAGATTTTGTTCATCTCTCATATATTACCAAGGGCATAAATGCCATTTTTCTGAACATAGGTCTTTAGTGACATGAGATAAACCCTTAGCAGCAATCAATCATGGAACCAATCATAGATTTCATCACAAACACTGAATTATCATAAATCTGTGAATGACTGTACCCAATCCGAGATTATTAAATATTATTAAATTTAACAATCATCGGTGGTTTATATAGAGTTATCAGTGTTACGTGAATCCTATGTGATAGATAACATCTTGTTTGTTTTACAAAAGTTTTTGAATAAACAACTTTGAACGTGATTACCCTTTACTTTTGTTTTTCAACAAAACGATAAACCTTAGTATCAATAAATTTTGAGCTGAACTATTATGTCAAATTGATTGTTAGATCGAATTTGACTGTCCTAGCTCTGATACCAATTGCTATGATCTGAGTTTCTTATGATTGTGTTTGTTTGATTAAAATGAACAAATGGATGAATCAAATGCAGCGGAAATAGAAACAAACTTTGTAACACAATCAAGGAGAACCAGTTTTCAGTAAACATATGCTTTTCATTAAGTCGAATGATTACAAAAACATAATGATTACATTACATGCTTACATACTAAAACTCCCCCTCATCCTGAGCTCAATGGTTGATCGTACAAGATCTTGGATTGAAGGAGAAAACTCCTCAAATAGAACAATACAAACTGTTCTATTTATAGTACAAATCAAACTACTGAGAATCAAAGCTGACGTCACCATGAAAGTGACATCTAACAACCTAACAAACTCTTAGGGCTGTTACATACAACCACTGATTACCAATCTACTGATTACATAGACACTGTTTCTATATACTGTTGTTTCTCTTTCCACTGATGTAGGCTAAACACTGATGTTGAGCATCAGTGCTTTCTTCAAAGGTGATCAGTCCTTGAATGGGCAGTACTTTAGTCTTCAATAGTACTTAGGAGATATCAATAGATAGAGCTTCAGTTCTTTAATCTTCATCAGTGCTTGGCCTATCAGCGGTTGGGATGATTAGTGTTTGGAGACTATCAGTTGTTAGATCCACTATCAAGGGGAAAGTCTTTGTATAAGCAATGATTATGATGATCCACTGCTTTGAACCAGTTTTGGCTATATATCATCTGTTCCTTTGTAAGGTGCAATCCCAACTGTATAATATGGGTAAACATAGCACATTCTGGAGTTTGAAGTGAAAACGATAAAGTTAAACATGTTTCGGTAGGCTTATGTAAACTAGTTACGTAAGTCTAACCGTACACGTATAAGTGATAACGGGTAACCGGATGAGTCATGAATAAGTTCCATATGCCAATATACTTTAAACAAGTTATAATATCAGTAGGATATCAACTTGTATGCCCGTTAAGGTTTTAAAATCAAACTATGCCTCATAAGGGCATTTTGGTAATTTTACAACCTATAAAAGGAGCTTGCAAGTAAACTGATGTCATGGTCATAAACATTCTGTAAAAATGGCTAAATTATGATATCATATCAGTAGGATATCAAATATATGTGTGGTTTATGCTTTAAGACCAAACTATGCATCGTTGGGGCATTTTGGTCATTTCACACATAGTTTTGAGAACTTATTTGGGATCCTGAGTTCATGACTTATACCTACTGTAAAAATATTTAAAATGGCTTATAAAATCAGTAGGTAACAAATCTTGGTTCATAAATATGGTTTAAAACCATACTACGCGCCTAAACGGCGTTAAAGTCGTTAAATGACGATTTTTGTGATGGTTTATGAAATCTGATGTTATGACCATCTTTGAATAGTTGAAATATTTTATTTGTCATAACATATCAGTAAGCAAAAGGTTTGGTTTGAATATAACGCTTAAAACCCATTTTAAGTGCCATAAGGGCATTATCGTCATTTATCGGCATTGTATAAGAACTTGAAGTTAAACTCAGTTTAAAAATCTCACTTAGCATCCCAAATAATCCTAATTATAATATCATATTAGTAGGTAATGTGGTTTATACTAAAATTATGTTTAAAACTCATTTTGGGTTAAAAAGGGTATTTTAGTCCTTTTAAAAGCATAGTTTACTCTTATATGCGTAACCTCAGTTTATGACCAGATAATAAACATCAAAATATCGTAATGTTAGGATCGGAGGCTCTTATAAGAGTGTTTTTTGTGTAAATTTAACAATCAATGAATATGAAACATGTAAAGTGCAGCGGAAACGAACAACAAACTTTGTAAACACAATCATAAAGAGAAATGGATTTGATAAACACATGAATTGTATCAGTCGAAAGATTACAAAGTAAATCAAAAGATTGCAAAACATGCTTACAAATAAACTCCCCCTCAGCCTGATACTCCAGTGGTTGATTGCACACAAGATGAAAGGATTAGACTAGAGGAGAAGAACTCACTCAGTCAATCAAATGTAACAGTACAGGGTACTGTTCCATTTATAGGCAAACCAAAACCACTGAGGCATCTCAGCTGATGTCACCATGAAAGCGACGTCTAACAGCCTAACAACCTGTAATAACTGTTCCTATACAAACACTGCTAATCTTAACCACTGACAATGTATAAAACAGATGACACACTAAACTACTGCTATCTTCTTCCATCAGTGCTTTCCTCAAAGTTGATCAGTCCTTGAATGGGCAGTGCTTTGTGATCAGTGGATAGAATCAGCAGTATTGACTTCTTAGCAGTCTTCAAGGCTTCATCAGTAGTTAGAAGAACAACAGCTGTTGTATTCGGACAGTGGATAAAGGACCATCAGATGTTGTAATCGCTTTCAAGGGAGAAGACTTAGTGTAAACAGCTGCTTATTGTGAATCCACTGTTGTGAACCAGTTTTGGCTTTCATTATCTATTCCTATGGTAGGGTTTAATCCCAACAATCTCCCCCTGGAACAGATAATGCCAAAACACTTCATTATTTTGGATCTTTATTCCTCATCAGAAGTTCACTAGCTTGTCTTTTAAATTCTTCTTCAAAATCTTTGGAACTTATGTCATCCTCATCCCTGCATAATGAAAGTTCAAGGAGATCTTGTAGATCTTCAACACCAAGGCTCAGTGCTTCTTTCCTTGATATGTACTTCATTTCACCATTGGATCTGACCAGGGTCAATACATGGGTCTTTTGATTAGAGAGCCACTTTAGTACTTTTGAACCCAATGGGTTTCTTGGGAGAGATTTATTTTCTGATGAGCTTGGAGATTTTGGCCTTGAGAAAAATTGTAAAGCAGTATCCTGAACTTCAGACATTCGTTTAAATGCCTCTTCTATGACTTCATTTGCTACAGCTATATCTTCTGCAGCTTCTTGTTCAATCAGCTCTTGCCTTTTTCTTTGTTCAAGTTCAGTGTCTGAGATATCTGCTGCAGGTTTGGTTAATACCTTTTTGACAAGGTTTTGAAGGCTCACTGAGCTCTCTTCTTTTAGATCCATTTTCTTGATGGCTTCTGTGAAGTACTCAGCTTCCTTTTCTTTTTCTTCTTCACTGGTCAGCAGTTTTCCTTTTTCTTGGTTTTCCTCAAGGATAGGGTTATCTGCTGATGTGAGCAATGTTTTAAGAGCATCAATCTGATGTTCTAGCTTTTTGTAGTCAGGCTTCTTAGAAGTGTCTGAGACTGTTATTCTTCTTTTCTTAAGCCTTTCATAAGCTTCGTCGGTATACTACTTTGTCCATTTTGCTATGGCTTCAGCAGTATCCACCTTAGCATCTATCAGTTCCTGCTTTTTCTTTTTGTATTCGGATGTAAGATCAGCAATGAGCTTTTTATATTTGTTCCAATTTGGAGCTGTCTTCTTCTTTCTTGGATCATTTTTAATCCTTTCAATTCTGTTTGCTTCATGCTTTAAGGCAACCATTGGCCATTCTTCAAATTGGTTTTCTTCAGCTTGATAGAATTTTTCTTTCATGATCTGCTTTTTCTTTGCTCAGATCTTGTGCATAGTTTTCCATCAGCTTGACTTTTGTGAGCAAAAATTCCAATTTTTCAGAAATGGCTTCATCACCTTGATCTTTGCATTCAAGTTTAGCTCTAATCTTTGCTTGCCTTGCTTTCATCTCAAGATATTCATCCATGTCTTCTGGGACTATGAAGCCTTTGAGAGAAGGAAATCTTCTTTTTGAAGGATCATCCTCGGTGTAAAATTGTTTCATCTCATTTTTCACAGCTTCTAGTTCCAGTGGATATTTAGCAGTAACAGGATCATATTTTTCATCAGTTGCCTGAGTTGTTTCTCGTTTTCTTTTGTGAAGCTTTATGGGTGGTGATAATTTTGGTTGTGATGTAGGAATGATGAGAGCAGTGGTGGATGGTTGACTAACAGCTGTTGAAACAACTGGTGTCTCAACCTCTGTTGTCATTACAACTACTGATTTGTCAGTAGATGTCTTCTGCTTTTGAGCAGGGGTTGAAGGTGGTGAAGTTGTTTTTGGTGACGGTGATGGAGAATCATCATCAGGAATGAAAACCCTTTTCCTTTTTATTGTAGGAGAGGCTGATGATGTCTTGGGTGGATCAGTGGTTTGAGTGACAGTGATTTGTGATTGACTAACAGCTGTTGAAACAACTGGTGTTTCAACCACTGTTGTCATTACAACAGATGTTGTAACATCTGTTGTTTTCTGCTTTTTGGCAGGAGGCGATGGTGGTGATGTTATTTTAGATGATGATGGTGGTAGGGTAGTGGTTGTAGTGTGCGTTGTAGTGGTGTGTGTTGAAGCAATGATAGTTGTTTGGCTAGCAGTTTTTGAAACCACTGTTGTATCAACTGTTTGGATGGAAGTTTGAGATTTTGTGGTTTGAGGTTTGGAGCCTTTTAGAGGTGGTTTAGATGTCTGTTTTTCTTGTTTTGGTTCAATATACAGACCATCTTCTATTCCCTTCTTTTTCAACTTGATTTTCTCCCCCTTTATGGCATTATCTGGAAGAGGGTTATCCATGAAAAGGATAGTTGAAGGAACTTTTTCAGTGGTGCTTTGGATATGAGCCTTGATAGCTTTGATGTCTGCTTGAGTATCTTTAAATCTTGACTCCACCATGTTTGTCAGCATTTTTACATGTATTTCATGCTGGTGATCAGCCATTTGTTTTTGTTTTTCAAGCAGAGGTTGAAATACATTCCATAGCTCATTTGCAGCAGGTGCAGGTTGTGCAGGTGCTTGAGCTGGAGCAGCAGTGGATTGTGCTTTTTGAGCTTGTAACAGTTGTTGCACCATATCCTTTATTTCAGCAACTGATGTTTCAAGTTTTTCAACTCTGCCCGTCAATTCCTAATATTTTGAAACATCATCCGATTTAATGGAATCATCTGTTTCCCCACCAGCAGTGATTGTATCAATGTGTGACTTAGGAACTGAGTCCCAAAACTCACCCATTGATGCCCCTTGTTCTTGGTATTGGGGACTTCTTTCTTCAGCACTTGATAACCTTGTTATTTTACCAGTGGTCAAAACGAACTCACTAGTGGTTACCAGAGGTGCTATGGAAGAAATTGCCTTCAAGGGAGTCTTACTAATGAAAGAACTGTCTAACTGAAGATCTGTTGATCCATCACTTGTAGTTGCTGCTCCACTTGAACTACCACCAAGAGTTACTTGTAACTCAAGGGGTGTAACCTCCTCAGTTGTTGCTGGGGTAGCAGAGGTAGTAGCATCAGACCCAGTCACTTGTGGGAGTATACTGTCAGTGATAGGTGATAGAGAGGAACTGGTTTGTGTCTGAGCTATAGCAACTGCATGCAACAAGGGTATTATTGATTGTGGTAATATGATTGGTGAGGGAATGGGTGTTGAAAGAGACATGTCCTTGGGATCAGGACTGAGGAAGATGGATCTTATTGAATCCAGAGCTTCATAATGTGGGGTCCCTGTGCTTACAACCTGATCCTTTTGTGAGGATGCAGGAGGAGTTTGAGGCAATGGTGGAGATCTTTCTACCAACTGCTGTGAGGAAGTAGCAGTAGTGGTTTGTGGTGACATTTGTGTTGTCACTGGCATTAACTCTGGGATCTCATCTTCCAGAGTTTCCTTTTTAGAGGGTTTGGTGGGCTTTTTGGATGTTTTCTTTTTGGTCTTTTTGGTAATGGCAGGTGTGGATTTCAAAGCAGTGGTTGTGCTGCTATGATCACCTGGAGCAGTGGGCTCAGCAGCAGATGTCTGAGGAGCAGTGGTGGCTGCTAAATTCTGCTCAGGCACCTCTGCTTTTGTTTTTATTGGTGCCATCATTCTAGAAAATGTTTCAGTTGTTAACCCTTTTATTTGAAAATAGACACCCTGTTTGAGTAAATTTTCATTTTCTTTTCCAAATTTTTGTTTAAAATATAGCTTAAAAATCTTGGAAAAAGTAAAAATGCTTTGCTATCAACGTTTTTCACCAAATCATCAAAGATCTCCTGGGAATAGTTAAAATTTTCATTGTTTAAAATAGCATAAACCAAGCACTGAATCTTTGAAGGTATTTCGTTAAAAGCAGTTGTTTTATTCGAGACACACATCAAGAGAGTGTGAAATAAAAACCTAGTTGCAGAAGGAAAGAAACCCTTTTGTAAGGTATCCCTTTTTGGTTGTTCTGCATATCCCCTTTTTAAGAAATCAGTTTTCAACTCGGTTTTATCAAAGGAAGTTTTACCTTTCTGATCATCAAGTTTAAAGACTTCTGAGATTGATTGCGGAGTAATTTGAATCACTTTACCCTGTATCGAGGAGTTGATGGCTACTACTTTATCGTCTTGTTTTTCAAGCATAGAATTTTTCCAAAACGCTCTCTGGGTTTGCAGGTAAGTGGGAGCATCTGCTATCAACAAAGTTTTGTATTTTGATTCAGATAATGTGTCGATGATGGAATCAAAGGTGTGGTTGTTTGTGGGTTTTGTGAGTAGACCCAAATAGTTGTGAGGGGATTTGTATGGTATTTCAATGGATTCAGCGGCCGTTTGAGCGACCTCTTTGGAAGATGATGATGATGATGATTTTGACTTTGATTTTGATTTCGTCATTTTGATGAGGAAGAACAGAGGATGATTTGGGATGGAGGGTTGAAAACTGCTTTGAGAAGAGAATTTTAGAATTCAATTCGACAGTGTAAAACCCTGTTTGGGGGTTTTGATCAGGGTTTTATTAAGGGAAAAAGTGAGTGCTGATGTGGCAGCGGTTACAAAGATCTGAGGGCTAAAAACTGACCACGTGCCAACCTCTGATGAAGTGGATGAAGAGTGGAGGACAGTTGTTTTGAGAGCCACTGATGTAACAAGCATCAGTAGTTACAACGGTAATAATGTGATAACAGTGGATGATTCTTTACTATTAGTGGATAGCATATCGGTGGATAAGACACTGATTTTGAACATCAGTGCTTGCCAAAAAAAAATGAAGGATCAGTGGCTGACTTTCAGCAGTGGACAGTATTTAGGAAACAGATGTTTGAGCAAAACAGTGGTTATGGGTAAGGTAATGGTAACGATTTGAAAGACTAGTATGTCAGAAACTGTTTTGAGAATTTTCATTCAAGGTTTTGCCACATGTCATTTACATATTTTTGAAGCTTTTACAACTCCCTGACAGTGGTTTAGTACCCCAGATGATGTAAACTTTTTACTAAGGCTACTCATTCTTGCTATAATATTTAAATTAAAACAAGAGTACCCCAGTATTTCAAGATCTTTTGGCAATCAATCTTTGATCTGTTTTAAAACAAACTTGAGTTTGATGACCTTGATACATTTGTACCATTTCCCTTTGAACCATTTTGAGGATAAATATTACCAACAAAAATAAAGGTAATATATTCTGACAGGAGATCGAAGCTTTACTATCAAAAACCAGTAAAAAGTTCAAAATATATTATTAAAAAAAATATAAAGAATAATATATCCTGCTTTATTTGAGAAAATCCTTTTAAAAAAAACATTAAAGGATTTTCTGAAAACAACATCAAAAGAATCTGGCATAAATTTCCACTAGAGCTCCTAATCATGTTAATCTCAAGTTTGTGAAAATGATAAATGGTTTGATAACAGTGGTATGAAATTGTAAATACATTTTGACCACTGTTTGTTACCACTATCTTGTTGATTGATTGACAACAAAAATGAGGACACGTGATCACATAAGTATTTGAAAACCTTGTTATAGACTTTGTTACCATGTGATGATTCTGAAAATTTGTCTAGTCCTCTTGTAAGTTCATTCCCTGGAGATACCATTGTCACCTGAACTTTCCTGACCCAATGAATGTATACAGTTGCTTAATGACCATATTTACCCTAAATTTGAACTCTTAAGTGTTTTGAGTTTATACTCTTTACTTTTGACTTCAAGAGTTTTGAGATAAACACACTTTCGAGTTTTTGTGAATTTTCTTCTTCCCTTTATACCCTTCCCATTCATAAGTAATGAAATACTTACTGGGAGATCTTTATTAAAGAAATACTTAATCCAGAATCATTTTGCAGTAATGCTTTGGGAGAATTGGTCATATTTGCACTGGTTTTCAACCAATCTCACATTACTTATGATACGGACTACATTGACCCCAGATTTTCTTAATGTATTTTTAACAAGGTTGATTTGTTCCTATTGAGGATCTCAACCTGTTTTTCAACACATAAGATCGAATGACTAAAGTTTTAATTTCCCTCTTTTTACGTTAGCAAAAACACTAATGTTTTATGAACAAAGGTTCTTGTTTATCTAAGGTTCATACTTTAGCATCAAGCATGATGGAAACAATAGGAACTTCAAAACAACAATTGAAATCAATTTTTGTAAATAATTTTACCACAGTTATCAGATATATTTTCAGATCTGAAACCTGTAGGTGATTTATGTATGATATCGATTGTTATGTGAAGCTTGTGTGTCCTATGACATCTTGGTTGTTTTACAGAGCCTTTGAGTAGTCACTTTGAATGTGATCTCTCGTTACTCTGTTTTCCAACTAAATACAATCAACCTTAGTATCAATGAATTTTGAGCTGAACTATTATGTCAAATTGATTGTTAAATCAAATTTGACTGTCCAAGCTCTGATACCAATTGTTAGGATCGGAGGCTCTTATGAGAGTGTTTGTTTGTGTAAATTGAACAATCAATGAATATGAAACATGTAAAGTGCAGCGGAAATGAACATCAAACTTTGTAAACACAATCATAAAGAGAAATGGATTTGATAAACACATGAATTGCATCAGTCGAAAGATTACAAAGTAAATCAAAAGATTGCAAAACATGCTTACAAATAAACTCCCCCTCAGCCTGATACTCCAGTGGTTGATTGCACACAAGATGAAAGGATTAGACTAGAGGAGAAGAACTCACTCAGTCAATCAATCAAATGTAACAGTACAGGGTACTGTTCCATTTATAGGCAAACTAAAACCACTGAGGCATCTCAGCTGACGTCACCATGAAAGCGACGTCTAACAGCCTAACAACCTGTAACAACTGTTCCTATACAAACACTGCTAATCTTAACCACTGACAATGTATAAAACAGATGACACACTAAACTACTGCTATCTTCTTCCATCAATGCTTTCCTCAAAGTTGATCAGTCCTTGAATGGGCAGTGCTTTGTGATCAGTAGATAGAATCAGCAGTATTGACTTCTTAGTAGTCTTCAAGGCTTCATCAGTAGTCAGAAGAACAACAGCTGTTGTATTCGGACAGTGGATAGAGGACCATCAGATGTTGTAATCGCTTTCAATGGAGAAGACTTAGTGTAAACAGCTGCTTATTGTGAATCCACTGTTGTGAACCAGTTTTGGCTTTCATTATCTGTTCCTCTGGCAGGGTTCAATCCCAACACGTAAACATGTTTACTTAGCAGTACGTAACTCATTTGCATGCTCGTTTGCATTTAAAACCTTATTTTTAAACAAAAAAGGCATATTAGTCAAAGTACGGTATAATAACAAAACATGCGCATAAACTCAGATTATTAGTCCAATCGTATAATATAACCTTATAAGGTTATATTATATTATATTACAATCATAACGGAACCTACAATCAGTAGCATACTAGTCTAATTTGGTTTATAACCAAAAGTCAACGTAGAAGTCAAACTACGCGACTTTCGGTTGCGAACCGACCCTAAAACTGGAATTGATGAGCCGAACATGTTTACGCATGTTCTAATAATTATTACCGAGTTGTTTAAGTGATAAAACATATTTTAGAACACTTCTAAACTCATATCGCAATTATTTTAAAAACTTACCCGTTGACTTTTTTAATATAATATTACGTTGACTCGTCAATTGACCAAGCAAACATGATTCTTAGGAGGTGCCCTTTTGAGGGATTAACACCTACCTAATTATGATCACGTAGCCATGTTCATTGCGAACAATGGCATGACCGTTTATGGTCTAACTAAAAGTCAAAGCGTTTATCGTAAACGCTTGAATTTTCGGCTTTAAAAGTCAAATAAAATAACTAGTCACGAAAGGAACACTCACAAGTGGTCCTAGGGACTGAAGAGGACTCAGAGGTATGCTCCCAATTGCTCAGGAACTCCCTCAAGAGATAGAAAGAAGAAATGAAGAATGGTGCAAGTTTTTCAAATGAACTTAACACCTATTTATAGTGTTTGATGGATTGCTGGGATGATGACAAGTGTATTGAGTGTTCTCCAAGAATTAATATGATCACAGCATGTGTTAGGATTAGATTTCATACTTGGAGGATACTCATCTTGTTCACCAAGCATAATATAATAATAATAACAATAATAATAATAATAATAATAATAATAATAATAATAATAATAATAATAATAATAATAATAATAATAATCTATTATTATATATAATAAATGAAAGTGATTTGGGCCACGTGTCACTTGATTAGGGCATCCTTTTTTCCATTTCCCCGCCCAACAGTACCATCCCCTTCTAAAAACCCTATATCTTCTCCTTTTCTCCTTTACTCCTCTTCCCTTCTCTCGATCAAATCTTCATCTCTTCCTAAAAAACCCTAGATCGGCCTTCCTCTCCCACTATCTTCCCTTCATCATCTTCGAGCTATCATTTCTGCTTCCTTTTGATAGGATCTGCTCATGCAGATTTCAGGTATATTGTTGTTTTAGTTGATATAGTTATGGCTTCATCAACTGCTTCTTTTTGATCGGATCTGCTCTTCATGATTCAAAAACCCTAAGTTTTAAATCGGATCTGCTTCTTTTTTATCGGATCTGCTCGTGCCGATTTCAGGTATATTTTTTGATCGGTTCTGCTCGTACACGGACCTCTAACTCCCCCAAATCAGATTTCATAAAACCATTTCAAGTCCGCTCTCACGAAACACGAAAACCCTAAAAACATTCAACTTCATCATCAGATACAGAGAGATTATCAACTCTCACACGGTTAAAACCTGTAAGAAAACATTTTGAAGCATCAAAGTTCGTAAGATCGAGTTCAATTTCAATTAATTTGAGGTCGTTTTGCAGATTTCGAACAGATTTTAGATATATTAACAGGTGCGTGTTTGATTCTGTTCATGTCTGATTACTTGAATTTAAGTTGTTATTGTAATTTTGTGTATGACTTGACCTATAGATTGAGAAATGGGTAGATTTTAGTTGTTATTGCTGTTAGAAATTTAGGTTGTTAAGTGTAAGCCGGTAGGTTATACATTTAGTGAAAATAGTATGCAAATAATGGAGAGTGTATCCCCCGGTAGGTTATACATTCAACTTCATCACAAATCCTAAGTTGTTTTTATATTTTGTTTTAGACTACTCTAAGCTTTTGTTTATTGTGATGATATTGATTCATGAAGCAAGAAAATAGGAAAAGGCTACACTTTTTATGATTTCCGGTGACTCAAGTTGATATCAAGTTGTTCTTGATAGTCTGGACGCTAAGCTTCAAAGAGATCTATTTGATATTTGGAATAAAGATTCTAAAAGTTTGTTCTTTGCAGGTCAGAAACGATTTCTCGCACGTTTATGTATATGGTACAGAGCAACCTAAGCAAGGTGGGTCCACTTTCTTTGCAACTGATGTGCTTCTTGATTACCAATAAATCACAAATCCTGAGTTGTTTTTATATTTTGTTTTTGACTACTCTAAGCTTTTGTTTATTGTGATGATATTGGTTCAGGAAGTAAGAAAATAGGAAAAGGCTACACTTTTTATGATCTCTGGTGACTCGAGTTGATATCAAGTTGTTCTTGATAGTGTGGAGGCTAAGCTTCAAAGAAATCTATTTGATATTTGGAATAAAGATTCTAAAAGTTTGTTCTTTGCAGGTCAAAAACGATTCCTCGCACATTTATATATATGTTACAGAGCAACCTAAGCAAGGTGGGTCCACTTTCTTTGCAACTGATGTGCTTCTTGATTACCAATAAATCACAAATCCTATGTTGTTTTTATATTTTGTTTTAGGAGTAAATTGCCATTTTAGTCCCTGAGTTTTGTCCAAATTTGCCATTTTGATCCAAATAGTTTTTTTTTCCATCTGGGTCCCTGACTTTTCACTTTATTGCCATTTTAGTCCCTGAGTTTTGTCCAAATTGCCATTTTAGTCCCTGAGTTTTGTCCAAAATTTGCCATTTTGATCCAAACATTTTTAGTGGATTGGATCAAAATGGCAATAAAAGTGAAAAGTCAGGGACCCAGATGGAAAAAAAAAACTATTTGGATCAAAATGGCAAATTTGGACAAAACTCAGGGACTAAAATGGCAATTTACTCTTTGTTTTAGACTACTCTAAGCTTTTGTTTATTGTGATGATATTGTTTCAGAAAACAAGAAAATTGGAAAAGGCTACACTTTTTATGATCTCCGGTGACTCGAGTTGATATCAAGTTGTTCTTGTAACATCCCGAAAATACAAATTTTTAAATTTGCAATTAAGTTGTGAATAAATTAGTAAAATAATCTAATAAGTAATGACACTAACCTAGTTAGTTTATTACTTATGAATAGTTTAAGACATAGAAAGAAAGTAAAAGAAAGTTGAGGGACCTAATGTGTTCAAAATGAAACTAATATTAATAAAATCAAAATAAATAAAACACAAACACAATTGTTTGTGTCTGGTGGAGATCGACCAGAGCAGGGGCGAACCCAAGCTCACCTAAAAACCCTAGTTCATCACAAATCTCACAAATTGAAGGTGAAGGTCAATCCCAAAACGAAATTAGAGCCTAGATTCGTGATCCCCATCGTAAGGAGATCATAAGGTATGTGAAATTTGGTAAAAATCCCCTACTTGAAATTCTCATGAACATAGAGAATCTGAAATCTGGTTATGCATGTGCGATATATATATGAATTAGGAGAATTATAGTGTCTAGGAGTAAACCCTAGACAAATACATGTTGAAATCATGAGTAATTTTGCTAAAATCCATGAACACCCTTGTAGGTGGTTAGTGGATCATGTAGGATTTGATAAACACTAGGAAAATTGATGTTATTCTAGTGTAATTTGACAATTTTAAAGTGAATTCAGAATTATAGAAGCTAACAATTAGGTAAAACGGTTTGATTGATGTAAATACGGGCTATATGATAAGCTAGGGACTTGCTATGTAAACATTTAAAAATCTGCCCTTAAAGTGTTTGATGAAATGCCTCATAGAAGGCTTGAAATTGGAATTTTGAAGTTAAAACGCTTAATTGTGGTATTTTGGCAATTATGCGATATGTGATTTGAAAGAGTTCTAAACGTGGTATAATTGAACTTTGTAGGAAAGGATACCGGAGCGTCGAGCGGACAAACCGGTGGTGATTTGCGGTTGAAGGGCGTGCACTAAAGGTATGTAACTTGATTCATTACATTTGGGTAAATTTCGATATTTAGCATATATGTAGTTGGATTGTGTATTAAAAGTTGAGTTGGATTAAAGCGATGATATTCGCTATGTCGAATAATAGGCGAAGAATCTGGTTAGACCTCATTGGTAGTCATCAAAATGGAGGATTCCTTAGATGAGCCAAACGGGTCGAATGATCAAATAAGGCATGGTAATACATTGTAGTATGGTTACTCGGTCTTGTTATTATTGACAAATGACATAGTAGGATACGAGGATTTAACATATTGGGTTGTAGGAATGAAATCCGAGAAATTGGTCCAAGTAAATAAACAAATCAAACAAAAGCATAACATTCCAGAGTCTACCGTAAATTACGGTACATACCGTAATTTACGGTAGACACCAAAAGGTTACGGTGGGTTTCCCCTGTGTTACGGTGGAACCAGAATTTCCCAGAAGCTACCGTAACTTATGGTATCTACCGTAAGTTACGGTAGAGCTTTAGAATTTATGTTAAATTTTGTATTTCTTTGTTAAATCAAATCCGTTTTAGACGTAGTTTCGAATATGTATTATTTCTAAGTATTCTAATACTAATGTTTAATGTAAACATTTCAGTTTTTAGGTATCCAAGGATTACGGATGACGGTCAAGCTAGCTTTTGAAGAACCGAACACAAACTTTTGAAGCTTCTGCGTAAATTAACTCTGTTTAAACAATGTTATGATGTAAACCGCTTGTTAAACAACTTATGGATGTTTTAATTAGTCAGTAGATAACTAATGTTTGTTACCGTAGAACTTGATTCTTGAAACTAAGGTTTTTAATTTAGACATCTTTTGTATAAAACCTTATGAATTATTACTAAATTCAAGTAGAAATTTTAAGGGTGTTACAAGTTGGTAATCAGAGCTTAAGGTTGTCAACAAAGTGTTCGGTTCAAGCTTGATCGATCGTCCGGTAAGAATTAACTTATTATGTTAATAAATTATGTCTTATGTAAGAAATGAGAAATGAATTGAAATGCATGGGAAGAGCGTGTTAACACACTCAAACCCGGAAAGTGCATCAAATGTGAACGGTTAAAGCAAGTTAGGAACTTGGCTAAACCGAAACAAATGAAGTAATGTTATAAATGAAATGTTTAACGTTTAAATGTAAACATTTCAGTTTCAAGATGTCTGATGGAAACGATGATAATCCGGTGCAAACAAGCACCGAACAAATGAAAGAAATAATTGCCGAAGAAGTAGGGAAGGCAATTGAAGGTAGTCTATCCGGGTTTATAGACAAAATTCAAAGCACGGTGTTGTCGCTTGTGGAAGAGCGAGTTAAAAGGTTGGAGGATAGTGTCAACCTTATGAAGGAGAAAACGGGAGATCGTAAAGGGTGCTCATATAAAGAATTTATGGCGTGCAAACCACCAATTTATAACGGGGAAGTTAACCTGATAATCTACCAAAGATGGATAAGTGACGTCGAGGGAGTGTTTGAACGGACCCATTGTGACGTAGGTGACTTTGTTGCTTACGGAACGGGTCAATTGAGAAATCAAGCCAAGGATTGGTGGGACAATAAAAAAAAAGGAAATGGGAGCCGAAGCGGCAAGTGTTATGACTTGGGATGATTTTAAGGTGTCGTTCCTTAAACACCATAGTCCCAAAGCAGTTATCAACAGGGTCAAAGAGGAATTTATCCAGTTAAGACAAAAGGGAGAATAAATTGATAAAATCACGGGCATCTTCATGGATAAGCTGAGATTCTGTGACGAGTTGGTCACCACTGAAGAGCAGAAGATATACTACTATTACAACATGCTGAGTGCTGAATACCAGGAGTTTATGACTCCCTCAAAATATGAAACTCTCACAGAAATCATCAACACTGCCCGTGAGCGGGAAATCGAGTTAAAGAAACAAGTTGAAAGGGGTGAGAGAAGGGCACAAGATGTGAATCCAAGCCCTACAAAGAAAGCTAGAACTGCTAAATCAGGAAAGAAAGTGGAGACTAAAGGCGGGTCGCCAAGTTGCAAAGTATGTGGAAAGGGGCACAAAGGTGAGTGCCGCTTCAAAGACAAGCCGTGTTCGGTGTGTGGGAAGATGGGGCACACTGCATCGCTATGTCCCGGAAAAGTTTCCGTTTGTTACAAATGTTATCAACCCGGCCACAAAAAGTCTGAATGCCCCGAGTTGGTTGGAAAGAGAGACACAACAGAGTCTCCAACGGAAGCACCAAAGGCGAAGGCTAGGTCCTTCCAACTTACCGCGGCTGAAGCAAAGATAGAACCCGATGTGGTCTCAGGTATATTCACGATTAACTCAATTCCTGCACGTGTATTGTTTGATACGGGTGCGAATAAATCCTTCATTTCGCATGGATTTATTCGACATCCTTCATTTGTATTGACAAAATTATCTGTGCCCTTAGAAGTTGAAATAGGGGACAACAAAAGTTTTATAGTTTGTGATGTTTGTCGAGGCTGCAAATTAAGCATTGACGATGAAGAATACTTGATAGACCTAATCCCGATGTCAGTGGGGGAATTTCAAGTAGTCGTTGGGATGGATTGGCTATCTCAACACCACGCGAAGGTTGTGTGTTTTCGTAAGGAGATAAAGCTAACATCTCCGAGCGGGAAACACGTCACTATCTATGGCGAAAAAGGAGGCAACCCTATAGTATGCTCAATGATGAAAGCTCACAAGCTTATGAAGCGAGGATGCAAGGCATTCATGATATACGTAAATGAGCCCGAGAAAGGATCACGGAAGATTGAAGACGTACCGGTAGTACGAGACTATGAAGATGTGTTTCCGGAGGATTTACCGGGGATACCGCCTGAACGGGAAGTAGAGTTCGGGATCGAATTGTGACAACCCTCAAAATTTCAGGTACTGTACAATTAATTAATTTTAATTACGTGCTTAATGACTGTGCTTGATTACAACTAACAATTTAAACTGCTCTATGATTCTATATCATGTATACATGCATCACATTTTATACAGTCACTCCATTCATTACACACCTACATTAGTGACATACTTGATGCACTCAGCACAGTTAACACACTGAACGATTGATTCAGAAATAATGCTGACAATGCCAGCACATAGACAGACAATGTTTTTATGGCCAGTATGAGCCAGGGATAGGGTACTACACTGGTTTGGAGTGTAGGGAAGTGAGGACCATAAGACTGCGTCTTTAGGTGATAGATATAGTGCCGGGAAGTGCCTAAAACACACTTTAAATACAGAATTCTGCATTCTTTTCATTATACCAGTAGAATACACAAATATGGCAGAGTGGTTCTGAACGCTTTCCTAAGTGTTGGAATTAATTTCGTTACAAAAAGATACATAAAAGACATTATTCGGACTAATTAAACACTTTAACGGAACTGTATCCGACCGAACAACCGGACATTACCCGAGACACCAAATATTTGTCAAAAACGTTATTTTATTATTCTTGGCTAGTCATGACCCCCGCATAACATAACACCCACTATTTTCCCTACTAACTAGTATATGGAAGTATATACTTGTAAACTAACTAATACTTACACTTTAGTTGCAAAACTTACAATTTAACCCCTCCCCCACCTAAATTTTCGGTTATAACATGTTGGCCCCACCAAATATTTCCTTGGATTTGCAAATATCACATTTGATCTTGTATGGACAAGTGGCTTGCATGCATTCCACCATATCTCCTCATATCTCCTACATATCCTTGCATGATCTTCCATAGATTACAACACTCAATCCTCCTTCCTCTCTCCTCTCGCCAAACCGTACCCATCCCTCTCTCTCTCTCCATCTTCATCTTTTTGCAAGTCTCTTTCTTCCATTTTACAAGTCTCATTTAAGCTTTGAAGGTGATTCATGGAGGTTGCAAGTTAAGGAGCTTTATTCTAGTCTTGTTCATCATCTTTTCTTATCATCTTTGCACTAGATTCTACCCTAGCCTTGTGCTAGTAGTAAGTCCCTTCACACCATTGTTTCATTTTGTTCTTTGTTATGATATGTATAATGTTCATGTCACACAAAAGCTAAAACACTAAAAAGATGAACATGGAACTCTACATAAAAACCCCACATGAAAAGTTTGTATGAAGTTAAAATCAGGTTGGATTAGGGTTGGTTAAAGCATGCATAAGGTTTGATTATTAAATCCTCGGTAAACCATGGTTAGGGCCCTTGTTGATGCGTTTTTAGTAACTTTTACATTGCAAACAGCATGCTGATTGGAATTTCCAGCCAACTTCAACAGGCTGTAACTGGGTCATTTTAAATCGAAAAACTAAATTTCTAGAGTCTAAATTATGTATTTTTGAATAACCGAACAAATGGCACTGGAATCGTAATTTTTCGAGGTCGTTAACTATTTTTAAAGAATTGTTTTAAGCAGCAGCTCAAGCTGAAATTTTCCTGCTGAAAAAGTGTGTCGTATTCAGAGTCAAAACTCGAAACCTGAGTAGAATCAGCTCATGGGATTTTTACTATAGATGGTCACCGTTGTTTCCGTGATCCTCTAACTGGAATTTCGTCGATCGGGCTTACGATTAATTTTTAGTGAATTTTTCCGTAGACTGCAATCAGAAAGCAACAAATCTGGTTGCAGTCGGGTAAACAAATTTTTATATGATATTGGTGATGAACTGAGCCCCGATATTGTTACACAATAAATTTTGGAACGCTTATGACATCCTGTAAAAATTTGGGAATTTTTGGAAAAGGTTAACTATTTTATTAAAATACTCTAAAACAGTCCAGTTTTGTTTAATAAAGCTGAAATGACATAAGTAGTGTATTGCATGCATGATTGTCGGGTTGGCTATGTGGGAACAATCTACGGAATATAGGTAAAAGAAAATGATATGCTATTAAGCATGGACGCCTCCATTTACAAAGGAGACCATGGCGAAATTTTCCGAAAAATCCTAACACTTGGTAAATAATTTTCTGGACAAGTGTTTACTAGTATATTACAGACTATGTTTTTCAAGCATAAAACTCGCCATAATTTTTATAACGAAATACAAAGTATTGGAGGTTGGTTTTATACAGGAACATGGTTAAAAATGTATTCTCTAAAGTGGGACTTAAAAATATAATTCCAATACGAACAGACATATGTAAAATATCCCATCCTTGGGAAGGAAATACGAATGCACAAGCATGAGAAGTATTATTACTAAAATATTGAAGACACTTTAAAACGTAACTCAAAGGCGCTAATCAACACTAAGACAAGGCACGACCCGTTCGTCTAATAGACGTTAGACCATTGTAGGTAGTCGTGTTTGCTGAGGAGATTTGGGTTACGAGTACCGAAGACGCAATACTGTGAGTTCATGTCCCCCTTTTCTCTTAACAATTTTCAGTTTTACACCTCGGGGGTGAAATACATGTTACAGACATTTACAGACATTTACAGACATTTATTTACATGGTATGGTTAGCTTAAGGAGGGTTTTTATTACGCGAACATGTGAGTGGTGGGCACAACACTTAAGGCCATCAATCCTCATTGTAGGACCGAGGGACATTAGTGATAGATCTATTTGGGTGTAGCGAGCCCCACTCCTGAGTCCGCTGAGTGGACCATGAGATGACTAAGTGCCCGACGCACAAATCCGCTAGGTTTGAGTCTTCCTGCATCACTTCACACTTATCATTGGCTTTGCAACCCAATGGTGGTCTCTTTTTCCTTAATTGCTACATACCAGGGATTTTCATACATACAGACATTTTTACAAAGGTTTATACCTACTCACTTACACATGAACTCGCTCAACGTTATGTTGACTTTTCAAATTACATGTATTTCAGGAAACTAACGGATCTGGCACGGTATGCACGTATTTTCAAGCTGCGTTTGAATAAAGAAGTCATCCAGGGTTTAGAAGGTGTAACCTCTTCCTGGACGGGTTATATGTACCCAAACTTGGTTTTCTTTAAAGTCTTTTGCTAAGTCTTTATGAACTCAAATAAATCAAGTTAAGGTTTGTAAATTATTTTGTGATTGTTGAAAATGGGATTTTTCTAAACTTTATTAATGGATGAATGTCTCATGTTTTTATCATATAACATTGTTATGATTGTTGCTATGGTATTAAGAAGTCACACCAAATAAACCACGCTTCCGCAAAAGTCAGGGTGTGACAGCTTGGTATCAGAGCCTCGATCATAGCGAACTAGGATTCCTTCTCGAGTCTAGACTATGATCATCAGGGCTCTCACGAAAACATTTTCAAACATTTTTTTTTTACATTGCATACGCTAAACGTCCAGATCCAGGGAACAAATATTTTTACAAATAAAAGGCACAAATACACATTTCACAAGAGTATGTTTATAATTCAGTCTTAGAGGCTGAGGGAGAATCAGCCTTAGAGGCTGGGGATAATTAGTCTTAGAGACTGGGAGTTGGTCTTAGAGACCAGGGAATTAGTCTTAGAGACTGGGAGTTGGTCTTAGAGACCAGGGAGTTAGTCTTAGAGACTGGGAGGTTGGTCTTAGAGACCAGGGATTTAGTCTTAGAGACTGGGAGGTTGGTCTTAGAGACCAGGGATTTAGTCTTAGAGGCTGGGAAGGTTGGTCTTAGAGACCAGGGAGTTGGTCTTAGAGATCAGGGAATTAGTCTGAGAGACAAGGCAGTTTAGTCTGAGAGACTGGGTGGGATAGTCTGGGAAGACTAGGAAGAATAATGTGAATACATGACTACATGATGAATTATCTTGATTCGCATACACTAATTGTTAGTACTTACTATGGATATACATGCTATGACTATTATGTACCGGCACACATGTCACTCTATTTAGAAAGCAAGTTATCAGACATTGATAACCCTACGGCCACCGCCACGGATAAGGAGACTGCATCTGCACCAGAGATATTTATGGCAGACACTGAGAGTGATCCTGAGATGCTGACCAAGGACGAGGACGACTTCCAACAGTCCGCGCTACCAGATTCTGGTGATACTTTACCCTTGCTGATGGCTCCTCGGACAAGAATCCTTCTGACACTCTTGTTTCGGTCCATGACCACTTCATCACTGGTCATCCCGATGGTGAGCACACTATGACCCTGATCCTCGACGATGCGTCTCCTATGGACTTTCCTGCCGAAGGTTGGCTACGTGAGGAGCAATTAATGATGACGTGGACATATTTGCTGATGGTCCTTCTGCTGAAGCCTATGGTGATAGAAACATAGACGAGAACGTTGTTACTAATTTCACTTCTCAAGGCCCCTGCTAACAGGCCACCCTCTGATTCTAGCGTATATTCGATTTCAGACTCCCTTGAGTCTGTGACATTTACAGCCTTATAGACGGCCTGGTCACATCTTTCTACTACTAACACAGACGACGACGCCTTTATGACTGCTGCACTAACACCTGCTCGAGGCACCACACCGTTACACGACCCAGGGCCTGCTCCTGAGTTAGCTTCTGCACCCTTACTTGATCATGACCCTATTTCTTTTGACTTACCAGACAATGCATCCCTTATACCCGACACAGTACCTGCACCTAATGACCTTCTTATCGGTCGAGACGTTTGTTCCGCACCTTCACCCGCTAATGTGCTCTTGTGAAGCCCGACATCCATTGCGCCAAGATGCCTAACGCTTTCCTTCAAGATATACCCGCACCCCGGGAAGGTACTCCAGGTCAGCACCCGCATAACGATTCAATTGCTACAGCAGTATGTTCCCGACTTCACAGGTCGCACCGTTTGCTACATTCACCTCTACAACGCCGGACGAGCCATTTCGATGGTTCCTATAATACACTATACTGATTTTAGACCTTTTCCATCCCTCACATTATGGAGGCTACACACGGGATAAGTGCTCCTGTAACAGCAGCTACAGTTTAAGGATATAAGTCGCAGAGTTTTGGAGCTTAAACTGACACCACGTTCTCCACACTGTCTATTGTCAGTATACTTTGATCCCCCACATTCATCAAGATTCCTTTTGACGCTCTCACCTGCTGTTATTACACCTCTCCCAGGTTTTTGATGCCCGCCTCCTCACTATCGAGTGGCAGATCAGTTAACTACTTCAATGTATATAGAAGCTCGAGGAGGAGTTTACGCCTGCTAGCATATTACTTTTCTTTCCTCCTCCACCTCAGTCACCAGAGTAGTTGGTTTCTGGATTATGCGGATTGCATTATATTTGGGTAAAGACACTAATGATAAACCGGGATTATGGAGGCTTTCGGAGACCACATCTGACTACGTAATTTTGATACACCAATATATTTAATGGACAAGGGTAGGGTGACCCTGTGTCCCGGTTGATATGATACATTTTGGAAGACAATACAATTGTGGGGAAGCCAATCATCATTAGACATGCGACAATACCTTGTGACCAATGACCAACGAAAGCTCGGTCACTATGTCTTCGTTAAGCACGTTATTGATCTATATGTGTGTGCTATAATTATAACGCTGCATGCTTACTTGCTATGCTCTCATTAAACAAAATTCCCAAATTACTTGATTATGCTATTACTTGATTGGTTGGTATAATGACCTATTATGTGTATGTACGTGTGACCACTAAACAACTAATGCACTTCCTGAACAAGTAAGACCTAGCCTAACCAATCTTCTTCTTAGAAGATGTCGATACAAGGGAACATCGCTGCCAACAACCCTCCGCCAACAACAGCGGCAGAACTACAAGAGCGCATCTCACAGGCTATTGCACAGCTCGAGGCCCTTCGCTCCGAACACAGCGAAGGCTGCACCTTCAAGCAGTTCCTAGACCACAAACCTCAAGAATTCGACGGCACTGGGGGTGCCTTAGCTTTTGTGCGTTGGGTTGAGAAGACGGATTATGTTTTGCGACTAAGTAAATGCGCCCCAAAACATCAGGTTACATACATAGCAGGGCTGTTTGTAGATGGGGCTCTGTCATGGTGGAACCTTCAAATTCAGGCAATGGGCGAGGCCGCTGCGTATGCTATGACGTGGGACGAACTGAAGGAACTAATGCGCAAAAGATATTGCTCTAGGGCGGAAGTCCAGAAGTTGGAAACTGAATTGTGGAACTTGAGAATGGAAGGTCTAAAGATAGCTGAATATGTGCAGAGATTTGGCGAGTTATCACAAGTTGCATCGCGTTTGGTGGAACCAGAATCTAGGAAGATCGAACTTTTCATCAGGGGACTAGCACCGCAGATTCTAAGCCTGGTAACAACATCTAAACCTTCCACGATCACCGAGGCTATCAACATAAGTATGGCGCTCACGGAAGAAGCAGTTAGACTAGGAAAATTTTCTAGTATGGAAGAGAAGGAGGAGACTCCTGTAGAGTCATCTGGAGATAACAAGAGAAAGCTCGCAAATTTCAAGATGGTTACTCGAGGGAGTAGCAAGAAGAAGGCCAAAAAGGGAAAAGACTACATGGGTATCCTACCTAAGTGCGAAAACTGTCTACGTTATCATGTCGGACGATGTAAATATGGAAGATGTGATAACTGTGGCAAGAGAGTACATCCCAAGGAAACTTGTAGACAAGGTATTGAATGTGGAAATAAAGGTCAAGATGATAGCAAGTATCACGGAGAAAACAACGACAACGACAACTATCAAGGAAGGAGGAGTGACAAACAGAAACGTGCACAAGGTTGTTTTAACTGTGGAAGCAAAAAGCATTTCAGAAAATACTGCCCTAAGAAGAATCAAACACACGGATAAAAGCTCAGTAGCAGAGCTAGGGGAGCACACCAGGAATCCGAGCATGGATATCGGTACGTTCCATATTACTCAACGTTATGCATCTGTGCTGCTAAATACGGTTGCAAATTTTAGCCTCGCATCTCTAGAGTTCGAGAGTATACTTGGTTTAGTAACAAGTAATTTAGATAACCCACACACGATAGTACTAGCTAACGGGAAGCTAGTGGGAGTCAACAAAGTAATTGGGATCGGCAAGATAGAACCCGGACAGCGTAAGTTTACGCTAGATTTACTGCCAGTTGAGTTGGGAAGCTTTTACGAGGTAATTGGGATGGGTTATTCGTCGAGCGATCGAGCGGAGATCGATATCCGCACCCCGGTGACGAATAAAGGAACGATCGTGACTCATGAAACAGGATACGCCCCTACAAATTACAAATTGCTGGAGGGCACGAAAGCTGTTGCATAAAGGATGAGTTGTTTTCTTGGCTCAAATCGGGGACAAGGGAGCCGAAGAACCAAAACTCGAAGATATTCCTGTTATAAGGAATATCCTGAAAGTTCTTCCCGAAGACTTACCAGAATTATCTCCTCAACAATTAGTCGAATCTCGCATCGATCTTATTCCAGGCACTGCGCCTGTAGTCGCTGCAACTTAGCGACTTACACCTTCGGAGATGCAAGGATTGGCAGTGTAACCTCAGAGGTGGATGGAGAAGGAAGATAATAGACCAAAATTCCCTTTTGGGCAACCCCCATTCTGCTCGTCAAGAAGGAGGACGTAAATTTTCAAATAGGCATCAACTATCAGGAGCCGAATGAGCTAACCCACAAGAGTCAGTAACTCTTGCTGAGAATTAACTAATTTCTTATTCAACTAACTGTGAGGATCCGTGTCACACCCCCAAAATACCACATGCGGAATCACCACGGGGCGTGTGACATACCAGGATCTTAGCCACCAATCACATTGAACTCATAGGTAAATGTAAATAAAACTTTCATTGATTTACAATAAGTGTTACAATGTTACATTATATTTTATAGTGTACAGCGGAAGCATAAATCATTCGTTAAGTGTTTATAACCACATGTAAAAGTTGTTAGTCTTGTATAGTGTTTCCATGTATTTCGACCCATGACCACTCCAGCTTCCCAGATATGCACCTAAAGGCCTGCAAGGCATGTAACAACAAATCAACAACAAAGTTGAGCGAGTTCATAGTTGGTGTTCATTGTTAAGTTGTTTCAAAAACCAGGAATTCATTTGTAAGTTGTAAGTTAATCAGTTTACCCTGTTTCCCAAACATATCCATAGTTGGTGGGGGCTTCCCCATGTTAACCACTAGACCTGTTTACCATATCGACCACTGACTAAAGTAAGTTGGTGCCCTGACGTCAATGTCTATCATCATTGACCAGTGCCCAGATCCATTAGTTCACGCCCGTCCTCTGCGGCACGGTGTGAGGCTTGTCAATCCTAAATAGCGCTATCTAACTAATGACCCGCTCGCCATTGGCCCGGCGATTAAGTCGATATAAAAGGAGGGACTTCATGATAGAGAGTTTTGGTCTAGTATCCGTGTTGTCACCCTTCAATAAAGTGGGTGTGTACGTAATCCCCAAACCAGGAGATTACGCAGGTTCCAATTAAGTTCTTAGTACGTGTTGTCACCCTTTAATAAAGAGGGTGTGTACGTGTTCCAAAGTAGGAGATCATGTAGTTTCAGTTTCAATCCTTTACCCATTCCCAACCCTTGGAAATCCCTTGCCTTGTGTAAAGTGTGAACTCACCTTGGTTTGCTCGGTAAGACTAGATACTCGTTTACCGTTGGTCAATCAAATCCTATTAGGATCACCAGTGACAATCAGTTTCGCAATCACGTAAGTCACAAACTTATGTGCACAATGTACAAGTCATAATCACTATAGTCCGTACACAAATTGTAGCAAGTATTCATACCGACACGCACTCCCATTACAAATTAACACCCAATAACATCCATCATGTAACACATTGTTTAATCTAATACCAATACCAATCCTATCGGCCCAACTTAGTGTATGGTCATGTACAATTACTCAACCCATTTGATAGTAATACATCGGCCCATCTATCTAGCTCAAGTCCAGCCGATAGCCCACTATTACATCACTTTTTATCATAAATTATCTTGAACATCATTATCATGCATTATCAACCACAAATCAATTACGCATGCTTTGACAATTTCATCCAACAACCAGTTTCCTATGATTATTCATACATATCCTAATTAAAACAATCCATGTAACCACTATGTGATTGTAACATGGTTTATTATTTAACAAAGGTTAACCCCCATTACATCAACAATATCAATCATAATCATGCATTATCAATATCAATCATAATCATGCATTATCGTATGTAACAACACATATCAGTAACATGCTATCACTTAAAATTAACAACAACAATACTAACCATATCACACAACTTTCGTTATGACCCTAGCCTTATCAAATCTAGATCAATAATCAACATACATCCTGTTAACATCTAAATTAATGATCCCAATGAATAAAACATCAAAACATCATTTAATATAGCGATGTTGTTCGATCTTAACATCACACCAATAATCATGCAAACAAATAACATACTAATCATCAAATACAACATAATCAATAATCAAAATCATGAACCGACACAAAGAGGTTATACTAACCGAAAGAGTCAAAGTATTTGATAAATCCGAAGTAAAGCTTCACGAGGGGGGGGGGGGTCTGCGTCGCAAATCATGTGAGAAGGAAGGTTTTCCTCTTGCTGTCGTCGCCAAGAGAGAGAGAGGAGAATAACTAGGGTTGATAATTCTAATGCGTGTTTTGTAAAATTATGGGGAGACATCACAAAAATTACGTATAACATAAGGGGGGCGCATGTGGGCTTCAAGGGATGTGGGCCGAGATTTGATCTGAGCAACATGGTTGCAGATTAATATGAAGTCTCCTAAAATCCTATTGGACCTTTTATATCATGATCAGTTAATATCACGTGATATAATAAACTTGAGCCTCTCAATCCTGACAACACAAAACTAAAAACAAATTTAATTGGACCGTTTTAGAAGTGGGCTGACAACCGATGAATTGGACTGATACACTATCTTTGACAATCACATGAATTTTCAATTAAATCATGCAACTTATATCATGCAACACTTTTTTTTTAATAATCAACACACATTAAATAAACTTGCATGAAACAATTAAACTTGTCGGGTGAGTTATGTTAACGGATCAAAATTTCGGGTTGTCACATCATCCCCAACTTGAAAGAAATTTCGTCCCGAAATTTAGTACGTAGCTACTGAGGAAGCTAGTTAGGTTGCGTAGTTGTCCTGGTTTTTCCTGGGACGTCACATTATCCCCCCGTTGGTTTGGAATTTCGTCCCAAAATTCCGCAGTTGCTTTAGCCTCAGTAGCTGTTTCATTGTTCTCGAACAACTGGGGATATTTATGTTTCACTTGGTCTTCTCGTTCCCAGGTAAACTCTGGGCCACGACGGGAGTTCCAACGAACTCGAACAATGGGTATTCTGGTGCGTTTGAGAATCTTGACCTCCCGGTCCAAGATTTCCACTGGTTCTTTGACAAATCGCAACTAATCGTCGATGGTGAGTTCCTTAAAAGGAACTATGAGGATTTCATCTGACAGACACTTCTTCAGATTCAACACATGGAATACGTTGTGAACTCTACTGAGTTCTTCGGTAGGTTCAGTTTGTAGGTCACCTTGCTTATTTCCTTGATGATTTCGAACGGTTTAACATATCGCGGTTTGAGTTTCGTCTCCTATACCAAAATGAAGTACACCTTCCCAAGGTGAGACTTTAGATAGTACTCGATCCCCAACTTGGAACTCGAGTGGTTTCTTGCGCTTAACAGCGTAGCTTTTCTGACGGTCATGAGAGGCCGCCATTCGTTGTCCTCTTATCTTAACCACCGCCAATCCGTGATGTGGACACCTTTATTTCCTTACTGAAAGCTAGGGTTACGAGCACCTTGTTGTCGTTGTGTCTGCTAACCCCGATGTCGTTGCTTGAAACATGCCCTACGATTCTTCACCATCATAGTCCATCTTTTTGCATCCTGAACCGCGTTCTAAAGCGTTACTCACTGTGCTGGCAGTTACGCATACCACACTAAGGTCAATGATTACCATTTATGCCTCGATTGGTTCGTAGGTGTTAACTCCCATGAGTCGCTGACGGGGGTTAAGGATTCGATTGAAGCCAATTCGCTGTGCTTGTTGCTGGTAATCAGGGTCGTCAAAGTACTGAGGTCGATAATGTGCTACGCTCATCCTCCTGTCCGTCGTCGTTGCAAGTGGTTCGGGTAATTCACGGTCTGTTACGAGAGTGTTGCAGAAGTGATCACACTTCGGGATCGGAGACGTCAATACATGAGTTTCAGCAAACGAGGAGGAGTAAGAAAGGTATCGATCAATCATTCGATGTTGGGACATCCAACTCAGGGACATTCGTATGAGCAACTAACATTCTACACGGTTTGCTGAGTTCAGATGGGTGTTCAGGCAACACTCGACAGCATCGAGGTTCGAAAGAATCCAACGATAAATGAGAAGTTCACGTTTGAGTTTGAGTAGGGGACAATTACTGCTATGGCCCCTATAGGTTCGTTTGTTTCACATTGATCAAATAGCGAGACGGAACCCCTTTTCCACTTGTTAAGCCTCACTGGGATTCACATGCACCCCACAGTATTATTATGTGTGCACCCACAATAATATTATGACTTGCATGCTCATCTCAGCTCCTCCTAACTCATGTCAAATGGTTCCTCAAACTCGGGTAGCAACAAAGAGCATTACGAAGTGTAAGTCGCGAAGGTTAAGGGAAATACCACCCTATCAGTCACATAACACGTGCAAGTGTACATGAATTCATATTGTTGTGCTAATCGTGCAATCACATGCAGTATCGTATGTAGGTGTTTACTAGTTATGTAGTACAATGAGTATAAGAGAGACGAACCTTGCAATCTGGAGCTGAGTGTCATGGTCGTATTCCCGTTTTCAGAACTTTCCGGTTATAGTCTGGTTTTACAAAAACGTTTTCCCCTTTTTAAAACCAAGTTCACTATAACCAATGGCTCTGATACCAATCTGTCACACCCCCAAAATACCACATGCGGAATCACCACGGGGGCGTGTGACGTACCAGGATCTTAGCCACCAATCACATTGAACTCATAGGTAAATGTAAATAAAACTTTCATTGATTTACAATAAGTGTTACAATGTTAAATTATATTTTATAGTGTACAGCGGAAGCATAAATCATTCGTTAAGTGTTTATAACCACATGTAAAAGTTGTTAGTCTTGTATAGTGTTTCCATGTATCTCAACCCATGACCACTCCAGCTTCCCAGACAGCAAGTCCAAAAGATATGCACCTAAAGGCCTGCAAGGCATGTAACAACAAATCAACAACAAAGTTGAGCGAGTTCACAGTTGGTGTTCATTGTTAAGTTGTTTCAAAAACCAGGAATTCATTTGTAAGTTGTAAGTTAATCTGTTTACCCTGTTTCCCAAACATATCCATAGTTGGTGGGGGCTTCCCCATGTTAACCACTAGACCTGTTTACCATATCGACCACTGACTAAAGTAAGTTGGTGCCCTGACGTCAATGTCTATCATCATTGACTAGTGCCCAGATCCATTAGTTCACGCCCGTCCTCTGCGGCACGGTGTGAGGCTTGTCAAACCTAAATAGCGCTATCTAACTAATGACCCGCTCGCCATTGGCCCGGCGATTAAGTCGATATCAAAGGAGGGACTTCATGATAGAGAGTTTTGGTCTAGTATCCGTGTTGTCACCCTTCAATAAAGAGGGTGTGTACGTAATCCCCAAACCAGGAGATTACGCAGGTTCCGATTAAGTTCTTAGTACGTGTTGTCACCCTTCAATAAAGAGGGTGTGTACGTGTTCCAAAGTAGGAGATCACGTAGTTTCAGTTTCAATCCTTTACCCATTCCCAACCCTTGGGAATCCCATGCCTTGTGTAAAGTGTGAACTCACCTTGGTTAGCTCGGTAAGACTAGATATTCGTTTACAGTTGGTCAATCAAATCCTATTAGGATCACCAGTGACAATCAGTTTCGCAATCACGTAAGTCACAAACTTATGTACACAATGTACAAGTCATAATCACTATAGTCCGTACACAAATCATAGCAAGTATTCATACCGACACGCACTCCCATTACAAATTAACACCCAATAACATCCATCATGTAACACATTGTTTAATCTAATACCAATACCAATCCTGTCGGCCCAACTTAGTGTATGGTCATGTACAATTACTCAACCCATTTGATAGTAATACATCGGCCCATCTATCTAACTCAAGTCCAGCCGATAGCCCACTGTTACATCACTTTTTATCATAAATTATCTTGAACATCATTATCATGCATTATCAACCACAAATCAATTACGCATGCTTTGACAATTTCATCCAACAACCAGTTTCCTATGATTATTCATACAGATCCTAATTAAAACAATCCATGTAACCACTATGTGATGGTAACATGGTTTATTATTTAACAAAGGTTAACCCCCATTACATCAACAATATCAATCATAATCATGCATTATCAATATCAATCATAATCATGCATTATCGTATGTAACAACACATATCAGTAACATGCTATCACTTAAAATTAACAACAACAATACTAACCATATCACACAACTTTCGTTATGACCCTAGCCTTATCAAATCTAGATCAATAATCAACATACATCCTGTTAACATCCAAATTAATGATCCCAATGAATAAAACATCAAAACATCATTTAATATAGCCATGTTGTTCGATCTTAACATCACACCAATAATCATGCAAACAAATAACATACTAATCATCAAATACAACATAATCAATAATCAAAATCATGAACCGACAAAACTAGGCATGCGTGACGAAGGGATTTGATTCAAAACATAAAGAGGTTATACTAACCGAAAGAGTCAAAGTATTTGATAAATCCGAAGTAAAGCTTCACGAGGGGGGGGGGGTCTGCGTCGCAAATCAGGTGAGAAGGAAGGTTTTCCTCTTGCTGTCGTCGCCAAGAGAGAGAGGAGAATAACTAGGGTTGATAATTCTAATGCGTGTTTTGTAAAATTATGGGGAGACATCACAAAAATTACGTATAACATAAGGGGGGCGCTTGTGGGCTTCAAGGGATGTGGGCCGAGATTTGATCTGAGCAACATGGTTGCAGATTAATATGAAGTCTCCTAAAATCCTATTGGACCTTTTATATCATGATCAGTTAATATCACGTGATATAATAAACTTGAGCCTCTCAATCCCGACAACACAAAACTAAAAACAAATTTAATTGGACCGTTTTAGAAGTGGGCTGACAACCGATGAATTGGACTGATACACTATCTTTGACAATCACATGAATTTTCAATTAATTCATGCAACTTATATCATGCAACACTTTTTTTTAATAATCAACACACATTAAATAAACTTGCATGAAACAATTAAACTTGTCGGGTGAGTTATGTTAACGGATCGAAATTTCGGGTTGTCACAATCCGACTACTATTGCGCGACTGATCGACGATCGAGAGTCATTAGCTGCGAATTCAGGAAGAAAGCATACCGGGGAATTGTGGGACAATAACTTGTTTTTGAACGTACACAAAGATAGTGCTTCCTACACAATGCACAAACTGAGTTACACAGAATACGAAACCTTGGGGATTTAGAAAGCTTATGCTTAGGACCTTTGGGAACCCAGGTCCAAACTCGTAAAAGTTGTTACCTAGGGACCACACTTGTTAACCCAAGCAGACACCATTAACCTGACATACATACTATTTTAGTTAACCCAAACAGAAAGTACCTAAACTTCTCTTGTCGGAACCTTCACTTTTGCTTTTAGCAAGTAGATGTTTGCATCTCTACTCCCCTAATGGTAGTTGCATCACGTTGATTTTCTTCGCTGAGAGCGAACACTCAATTACTTCGAATACTTGGTCGCTTCTCCATTTTAGTAAACACTCATTATTTCAAAACTCACATGTTACGCATGCACCATCTGCTACGCATGCGATTTCATTTCAAACGCTTTATTGAAGTTCGAATATTATGTTGTTAAATCTAGTCACTGATTTGTGATTCGAATGACTTACAGTATTGTAAGTGTTGGCTCTTTTGTTATCAAGTCAACACACTTTCTTAAGACTTCTCTTCTTTCAAGTTACATTCATGGTTTATTTTTGTAACCATACTGAGAATTCCCCTTGTTGATACATATGATTGATTGTCAGATAACATTGAAATCTAGTTCAACTGCTTGAACTTATCCATTTTGCGTATTCGGTTTAAGACGTCATATGATGTATTGGGAGCGTCATATTCAAACATTTTTGCAAAGATTCTTTCATTACGAGTCGTAGTAGATTCGGTTGATCTACAACTCCACTAAATCGTTTGATTGACTTCGGCACCTTGAGGTGATATTTTCACAGAATTGAAGCTTGTGCTAATTGGGTTACTCACTTCATATACGGATTTAAATTATTTATTTGCTCTAAATCCGTCTCGTTTATCACAATTAAAGCAGTCTCAACACGATTGCGTGTTAAGGCAATGGTACATAGATTCATTTCATAAACCCAATTTACCTCCTAACGATACTTTCATTGTCAATCGAATACCTTGCGGTACTTAATACTTTTCCACCTTCGATAAAAAACAGTGGCTCTTTGATATTCTTTGTTCAACTGGAAACTTTACTGTCACGGCCCCCGACCCAGTTTGACCCGTTTCAGGAGCCGCGGGACAGAAATCCCGTGGTATTTATTTAGTTGAGTTTAACAGTGGAAGTTTATTTAACAGGATCGTTTAAAGCTAAAATTTTCCCGATTTATTTTATTTCACAATTCGGGATAAAACCCCGATAATTTACAATATTATGTTTTTACTACAAAATCGTGATATTACAAAACTTATTTCTTTATTTTATAATGAGCCACTATCTTAAGCTTGAAATGCTCCCCAGCACTTTTCCTGAATTACAACAGATCACCTGAAACATGTTTGAAAAAGGTTTTGTCAGCGGGAAATACTGAGTGAATCATTCTATTTACTAAAATGACACATTTGTTATAATTTACAGTATTAAGGGCGATTACAATGTTTCTATTATTAAACCAACTACCCACGGTATTTGTCACTCGACCGAATCTGTGACTATGGTCATATCCCCCAATTGGCTGCCCCAATGGTGACGATTATCAAGTAATGTATACAAAACCCCACATACCGGCTGTAACTTGGTGATTACAAAGACTTAATCCCCGTAATTATAACTTTTGAAAATAAACATGATTTTGAAAGTAAATTTGATAAAAAGAGAATGACTCACATTGCTGATTTAATACGGACAGAGTCTAGTCTATGAATTATCTTGGTTAACCTAGTTTAGATAACAATGCACACAAAACTGGGTTAGTAATCAATACAGCATTTACGATAACTCACGAGATCAACCATCACAACGAGTGACAAAGTGCTATGCTTAACATCTGTCGAATTAACGACTAATGACAAAGCATCACCCTAATGTGGGCAGCACTTAAACACCCGTTGAGTACATTGATCAATCGGAAAATGAATCGTAGCAGCGATCGTGCTAATACCCTGTTTTGCGGCAGAATTTCGAGACCCGGGGTGTAATTTAGAGTATTCAGTTCGTATCTCAGTGTATAGTGTGAATTCTTTCGACGTTGTAAGTCCAGAATTCAAGTGCCACAGTCCTCTATTTATAGCTGAATTTTGGACAAGCTTGCGCACCGCAACATTTAAAATCTTACGGTGCGTAAGGGTCCTTGCGCACCGTAAGGCCCGTATTGTTACGGTGCGTAAGGCATAAAACTAGCCTATAGGGTAGCCACGATTGGGACTAGCTCAGCTGACTCTACCATTTCAAATTTCAGTTATGTGACAACGTTTAAAGTGGATAATCGTCCACTAGGGTTTATCCCCCCTTTAGTTTTAGGGGCCCTAATCCTGATTCCAATTATTCTGAAAATTTTAGGGTTTGTGCGGAATCACTTGGGTGTCTCAATTAGGTTTTCCTAATGATCAATTTAAAGTAATAATTAGGACTTTTTAGTGAGAGTTGTTACATTCTCCCTACCTTAATAAAAATCTCGTCCTCGAGATTTACTGGAATAAATGTGGATATTTTCGCTTCATTTCTGATTCCAGCTCCCAAGTGTATTCAACTCCTCTCTTTGAATCCCACTTTACTTTAACTAGCACTAGGCGTTTGTGCTTGAGAAATTTGATCTTTCGATCCTCAATTTGAAGAGGTTTCTCAAGAAATTTCAGCTTTTCGTTTACTTCTATATCTCGAAGAGGTACTACCAGTGATTCATCTGATAAACATTTCTTGAGATTGGATACATGAAATACATCATGTACTCCTGCTAATTCTTCTGGTAGTCGTAAACGATAAGCGACTGGTCCTATACGTTGGATCACTGAAAATGGTCCTACGTACCTTGGACTTAACTTTCCTTTCTTTCCGAATCTAACTACTCCTTTCCAAGGAGAAACTTTCAATAGTACTTTGTCTCCAACTTGGAATTCTAACGGCTTGCATCTATTGTCTGCATAACTCTTCTGACGATCTCTAGCCATCTTCAGTCTTTCTTTGATTTGAGTAATCTTATCAGTCGTTTCTTGGACTATTTCAGGACCTGACAATTGATTTTCTCCTATTTCTGCCCAACAAACTGGAGTTCTGCATTTTCTTCCATACAGTGCTTCAAATGGGGCAGTTTCAATACTTGAATGATAGCTATTGTTATAGGAAAATTCAATTAATGGTAAATGATCATCCCAACTTCCACCAAAATCTATTACACATGCTCGGAGCATGTCTTCTAGAGTTTGGATTGTCCTTTCACTTTGTCCATCTGTTTGGGGATGATATGCAGTGCTCAAATTTAATCGAGTTCCCATAGCTTGCTGGAAACTTTTCCAGAAATGGGAAGTAAAACGACTATCCCTATCCGAAACAATGGAGAGTGGAAATCCATGTAAGGATACAACTTCATCTACATACAATTTAGCCAGTCTTTCCATGCTAAAAGTTTCTTTCATAGGTAGAAAGTGAGCTGATTTGGTTAGTCGATCCACAATTACCCAAATCGCATCATTACCTTTTCTAGTTTTGGGTAACTTAGTAACAAAATCCATTGTTATAAGTTCCCATTTCCATACTGGCATCTCTAACAGTTGTAATAGTCCTGAAGGTTTCTGATGTTCTGCCTTAACTTGTGAACAAGTAAGACATTTAGAAACATATCTTGCTATGTCCTTTTTCATTCCTATCCACCAAAAGTTCTTTCTTAAATCTTGATACATTTTATTGTTTCCTGGATGCATAGTGTACCTAGATTTATGAGCTTCTTCTAAAATCTTAGGTCTTAAGTCTCCCTGCTTAGGTACCCAAATTCTACTTTTGTGGAATCTCCAAATTCCATCAGCTCCTTGTTTTAATTCTTTGATTCGTCCTTTCATTCCTTCAGCATCATCCTTGATTGCTGTAGTTTGAACATTCTTTAATTGTTCCATTAAATCTATTTGTAGATTTAATCTAAGAGCACGAACTCGTCGTTGTTTCTCATAATACTTACGACTTAAAGCATTTGCAACTACATTTGCTTTTCCATCATGATATTGAATATCACAGTCGTAGTCGCTTAAGATTTCCATCCATCTTCTTTGCCTCATGTTTAACTCTTTTTGCCCAAATATATATCTTAAACTCTTATGATCTGTATAGATAGTAAACTTACTTCCGTACAGATAATGTCTCCAAATCTTAAGGGCAAAAATTACGGCTCCTAATTCTAAATCACAAGTCGTATAGTTTTCTTCGTGCTTTTTCAATTGCCTTGATGCGTACGCAATTACCTTCTTGCGTTGCATAAGCACACATCCAAATCCTAATTTTGAAGCATCACAATATACTTCAAAATCTTCAGTTCCTTCTGGTAAGGCTAAGATTGGTGCATGGGTTAGTTTCTGTTTCAAGATTTTAAAAGCTTCTTCTTGTTTGTGTCCCCATTCAAACTTAGTGGCTTTACAGGTTAGCTTAGTTAATGGTACATCTATCTTGGAAAAATCCTTAATAAACCGTCTATAATACCCAGCTAATCCTATAAAACTTCTAATTTCCATTGCGGATTGTGGAACCTTCCAATTGGTAATTGCTTCTATCTTAGTAGGATCTACATGAATACCTTCGTGATTCACCATATGTCCTAAGAATTGCACTTCTTGTAACCAAAATTCACACTTCGAGAATTTGGCATAAAGTTTTTCCTTTCTTAACAAAGTTAAGAGTGCATGAAGGTGTTCACAATGCTCTGTCTGACTTTTGGAATAAATAAGTATATCGTCTATGAAGACAATTACAAATTTATCCAAGTACGGTTTACAGATCCTATTCATCATGTCCATAAATTCTGCAGGTGCATTTGTTAACCCAAAGGGCATGACTGTAAACTCGTAATGACCATACCTAGTTCTGAATGCAGTTTTAGGTATGTCTTCTTCTTGTACCTTCAATTGATGGTATCCGGATCGTAAATCTATCTTAGAAAAATATCTAGCCCCCTGAAGTTGATAAAAAAGATCATCAATCCTAGGTAATGGATATCGATTCTTAATTGTAACCTTATTCAATTCTCTATAATCGATACACATTCTCATTGAACCATCCATTTTCTTAACAAACAACACTGGCGCTCCCCACGGGGATGAACTAGGTTGTATGAATCCTTTACTTAGTAATTCATCTAATTGCTTTTTCAATTCTAACATTTCTGTGGGTGCTAACCGATAAGGTGCCTTGGCTATCGGTGTAGTTCCTGGAATTAGATGAATCCTAAATTCTACTTCCCTATCTGGAGGTAATCCCAGTAAATCTTCTGGAAATACATCAGGATATTCTGAGACTACTGGTATTTCCTTAAGATCTTTACCCTTAGTGCTAATGATTACCGAAATCATATACACTATTCCTTGTTTTCGGTCATAATTAGCAACTTTCATTACTGATATGAACTTCATGGGTTTCCGTGGTTTATCTCCTGTAATCATAATTACTTCTCCAGTAGGTGCCTGAATTTCTATGGAATTCCTCTCACAAAGAATTCGAGCATGGTTGGCTATTAACCAATCCATTCCTAACACAACATCGAATTCAGCTAATTTCATAGGTAATAGGTTTGTAGAAAATTTATGACCTGAAAGTTCTATTTCTACTTTTTGCAAAACCTGATTAATTTTAACTGAATTCCCATCTGCGGTTTCAACTGTAAAAATCTGCCTAATGTTGGTTAAAGGTAAACTAAGAGCTTGGCAGAATGAAGTATTTATAAAACTTTGGTTTGTACCAGAGTCAAATAATACTTTTGCGTACACGTTGTGAACTAAGAACGTACCCGCTATCACATCCGGAATGAGTTCTGCTTCTTGAGTGGTCAGCTGAAATGCCCTGGCATTCTTCTTAGTAGTTCCCTTGGTCGCCTTGGGTTTGTTATCTACTGGTTTGACCAATTTAGGACATTCTGTTTTATAATGCCCTGCTTCTCCACAGTTAAAACAGATTACTGTTTTCTTTTTGCAGTTCTCTTCCCGATGTCCTATAGTTTTGCAAAAATTGCAAGTGATATCGCATCTTCCATAATGTTTCTTTTTGCATTTCCTGCAAAATGACGGAGCTGGAGATTGCCCTGTTCCTTTTTTCTTGAAGCTGTTATTATTACCCACACGAAATCCTTGGGTAATCTTCTGAGCTAGTTCCTTTTTCCTATCTTCATCTCTTGTGCGTACCAGTTCATCGGTTAGAGTATTAGCTAATTCTACCGCATCGTCAATAGTGCGAGGTCTCGCAGCTTTAACAATATTGCGGATTTCGCTAATTAGCCCCCAAATATAGCGAGAAATGAGTACCGGTTCTGGCGAAGCCAGTGTTGGTACCACTCTAGCATATTCAAAGAATGTCGAGGTATAACCACGACAATCCACACCCATCATCCGATGATTTAGAAACTTATTCGCCATCTGTTCCTTTTCATACTCGGGACAGAATTTTCTTTCCACCAAACCCTTAAATTCATCCCAAGTCATAGCATAAGCTATTACTCTTCCTTTTGATTGTAACACAGTGTTCCACCATTCGAGTGCTCCTTCTTTGAAGAGATTTGATGCGTACATGACCTGATCACCTTTACCACATTTACTTATTGCAATGACTGCTTCAGTTTTTTCTAACCAACGCAGTGATGCAGTTGCTCCTTCATTGCCTGCAAATTCAGTGGGTTTACAAGCAAGGAATTCTTTGAAAGTGCAACCAGGCGTTGCAGTTTTCATTTTCTTGGGTAATGGAGCTTGATGTGGTTCCCTATTATGATTAACATGATTATTGCCTCCATTTACACTATTACTGAAGTTATCTTCAGTAATCTGTTTACTAGGGACAATTTGTTGCGGTTCGATTGGATTCTTTATAGCAGCAACGAATGCTGGAATAGCATTGGCTATCCCTTGAGCAACAATGTTTTCGATATCTTGCCGAGTCATATATTGATCTCTTGAATGTTGCTCAGACTGATTAACTTCATTTATAGGTTCATTACCACTGTTTGCCATCTGATAATGTATATATAAATTTTATTAGTATCTGCTAAATAACAATTATATACAAACACTCAGAAAATTTTATAATACAAGTATAGTCAAAACAATCGATTTCTCGATTTCATTTTATATCTAGTATAGTATGCATCATTACACACCAATATCTTACAGAGTTTTATTCGTTATTTACAGACTAATTTTACTATTACTATTATACAACCACCGTTTTACCATCGTACTATCTCTCGTCACTTGCCGTTCTAAAAACGCAGTTCCCTCTCATCGTACTTCCAGGCAATTTGTCCCCCTATTTCCCTGATTCTACTTCCCGCATCAAACAACTCTTCACCAAAGTGGCGAAGTTCAGCCTTGTTTTCATTACTCATGGGTGGATTAGGTAGGGGTTCTGGATCGAATTGTGGAAGAAAAGAGTAAGGATCGTTGACAATATTTTGGAATTGCCAATCGTTTGTCCACCATTCGTCCATTCCTATGGGTTGGGAGTGAACTATTGGGTCTGGAATTGCTGGTTCCCAATTCATAGGGAGTTGGTTTTCAAGAGGATAATTAAAAATATTAGTATTGACAGGCTGAATTGTTTCACAGCTTGCCAATAAGAAATCTATCTCATCTTGAAAAGTCCTTTCCTGGTTTGGATTGGAGCTCTCTCCGATTTCTATCTGAGTTGGTCTAGAGCCTTGCCCAACTTCCATTACTATTTCTTTAGTACCTTCCTCCATCTGTATTCCTATCTCCTTAACCTCCTCCTTGTCTTCAGTTTCCATTTCCTGTTGTTTAGAACTTTCTCCGGTTATAATTTATTTTCCCTTTTTCAAAGGATTATTTATTTTGGGAAGTTTTGTAGCTGGCTTTTTCTTACGTATACGACTTCCCCAAACATATTTCCTTCTTTTCTTGGGTTTTGGCTTTTTCAAGGGTGGAGCAGTAAATTCTACAGGTTGTTCTATGTCCGGAAAGTATCCAGTAAATTCTTTGGAAACTTCGATATTCACCGGGTAAAGGTTAAGGTTCTGAAAGGCTTCAGATATCCCACTCATGCTGATGTAGCGTATATGCAAAATGCATAAAATACTAAGTTAAAATTCATAAATAACTGTTTAATTTATTACATACTGTGTACTGATTTATTACAAAGATAACTGAAAAACACACTTAGGGTTTGAAATTTTATTTATTGCACAGGGTTTCTAGATTGTAAGGGTAAAGTGCTAAACTTTAAAATATTTAAAGATTTATATTTTCTGCTACTGTGGCTAACATATATAAATTTGCCCATTTCTCATCTAGCTTATCTTCCCAAGGTGTTTTATTAATTAATTCCTGGGTTTCCCATTTAATCTTCTTTTCTCGGATTTTCTCTTTACTTTTCTTAATAATCATTTCCCTCCTTCTAGGAGAAAGTGATTCCTCGTATTGTGCCTTTCGCACAAATATTCCTTCTTCAGGAATTTCAGCCTGATTCGAGGATTTGGTTCGAGATGAACTTCCCTTCTCATTGAATGATCTATCTAATTTAAGATAGATACTTGACAGCTTTTGCTTACCCATACTGTAACTAACAAATAATCAGTTAATAACACACATAATCACATAATAGTAATCAGGAAAAATTAAGTATTTCTAAATACTTAATTAGCTTAACCCAGTGGCTCTGATACCACCTTTTTCTGTCACGGCCCCTGACCCAGTTTGACCCATTTCAGGAGCCGCGGGACAGAAATCCCGTGGTATTTATTTAGTTGAGTTTAACAGCGGAAGTTTATTTAACAGGATCGTTTAAAGCTAAAATTTTCCCGATTTATTTTATTTCACAATTCGGGATAAAACCCCGATAATTTACAATATTATGTTTTTACTACGAAATCGTGATATTACAAAACTTATTTCTTTATTTTATAATGAGCCACTATCTTAAGCTTGAAATGCTCCCCAACACTTTTCCTGAATTACAACAGATCACCTGAAACATGTTTGAAAAAGGTTTTGTCAGCGGGAAATACTGAGTGAATCATTCTATTTACTAAAATGACACATTTGTTATAATTTACAGTATTAAGAGCGATTACAATGTTTCTATTATTAAACCAACTACCCACGGTATTTGTCACTCGACCGAATCTGTGACTATGGTCATATCCCCCAATTGGCTGCCCCAATGGTGATGATTATCAAGTAATGTATACAAAACCCCACATACCGGCTGTAACTTGGTGATTACAAAGACTTAATCCCCGTAATTATAACTTTTGAAAATAAACATGATTTTGAAAGTAAATTTGATAAAAAGAGAATGACTCACATTGCTGATTTAATACGGACAGAGTCTAGTCTATGAATTATCTTGGTTAACCTAGTTTAGATAACAATGCACACAAAACTGGGTTAGTAATCAATACAGCATTTACGATAACTCACGAGATCAACCATCACAACGAGTGACAAAGTGCTATGCTTAACATCTGTCGAATTAACGACTAATGACAAAGCATCACCCTAATGTGGGCAGCACTTAAACACCCGTTGAGTACATTGATCAATCGGAAAATGAATCGTAGCAGCGATCGTGCTAATACCCTGTTTTGCGGCAGAATTTCGAGACCCGGGGTGTAATTTAGAGTATTCAGTTCGTATCTCAGTGTATAGTGTGAATTCTTTCGACGTTGTAAGTCCAGAATTCAAGTGCCACAGTCCTCTATTTATAGCTGAATTTTGGACAAGCTTGCGCACCGCAACATTTAAAATCTTACGGTGCGTAAGGGTCCTTGCGCACCGTAAGGCCCGTATTGTTACGGTGCGTAAGGCATAAAACTAGCCTATAGGGTAGCCACGATTGGGACTAGCTCAACTGACTCTACCATTTCAAATTTCAGTTATGTGACAACGTTTAAAGTGGATAATCGTCCACTAGGGTTTATCCCCCCTTTAGTTTTAGGGGCCCTAATCCTGATTCCAATTATTCTGAAAATTTTAGGGTTTGTGCGGAATCACTTGGGTGTCTCAATTAGGTTTTCCTAATGATCAATTTAAAGTAATAATTAGGACTTTTTAGTGAGAGTTGTTACATTTACGGCATTGTGTAAATCAAACCTGCGGGTTGTCTTTATACACTTTCATTTGACTTCAGGCACGGTAAACTTGTTTAGTCACCATTATTATTGAATCTCGTCATTTCGACACCTTGTGGTGTCATTAGCTGGTGCTAATCATGGTCAACTGTTTCACACAAAACTACATATATGTTTGTCAACTTGCCATATAAACATTTCTGATGCAACTACGAATTAAAACAATGATACACCAGATTCGCTTGTACCTCACTCGGTGTATTTTCGTAATTCGAGAATGTCAACACACAAATCCTTACCATTTATTTATTCAAAAGTTGACAGATCATTTTCATAATACTATCGCATCCAAATCATTGATTTTGAGTTCATATAGCGGAGGCTATGGTTCGTGAAAACTCGTTTGCCTATCGTGACCAATTGTTTGAGAATCCTATTGTACAAACTCCTTTTTTGTGGAACCCCTGTTAACTGGATTACACTAGACTATACGTCGATACGCCTTGTACCCTCGACACCAAATGCTAAAAGCACATACCTTTTAACCATTGGATCCGTGATGTTATATATATTCTTGGACTCACTTGATGTGAATAAGGTTTGATTCGGTTTGGTGATTATCTACCTCGGTACTATTCATATACATAAATGCATAACGAAACCCTAAGGAATTAAGGTAGTACAAATTTCGAGGACGAAATTTTCTTAACGGGGGGAGAATGTGACAACCCTCGAAATTTCAGGTACTGTACAATTAATTAATTTTAATTACGTGCTTAATGACTGTGCTTGATTACAACTAACAATTTAAACTGCTCTATGATTCTATATCATGTATACATGCATCACATATACAGTCACTCCATTCATTACACACCTACATTAGTGACATACTTGATGCACTCAGCACAGTTAACACACTGAACGGTTGATTCAGAAATAATGCTGACAATGCTAGCACATAGACAGACAATGTTTTTATGGCCAGTATGAGCCAGGGATAGGGTACTACACTGGTTTGGAGTGTAGGGAAGTGAGGACCATAAGACTGCGTCTTTAGGTGATAGATATGGTGTCAGGAAGTGCCTAAAACACACTTTAAATATAGAATTCTGCATTCTTTTCATTATACCAGTAGAATACACAAATATGGCAGAGTGGTTCTGAACGCTTTCCTAAGTGTTGGAATTAATTTCGTTACAAAAAGATACATAAAAGACATTATTCGGACTAATTAAACACTTTAACGGAACTGTATCCCACCAAACAACCGGACATTACCCGAGACACCAAATATTTGTCAAAAACGTTATTTTATTATTCTTGGCTAGTCATGACCCCCGTATAACATAACACCCACTATTTTCCCTACTAACTAGTATATGGAAGTATATACTTGTAAACTAACTAATACTTACACTTTAGTTGCAAAACTTACAATTTAACCCCTCCCACACCTAAATTTTCGGTTATAACATGTTGGCCCCACCAAATATTTCCTTGGATTTGCAAATATCACATTTGATCTTGTATGGACAAGTGGCTTGCATGCATTCCACCATATCTCCTCATATCTCCTACATATCCTTGCATGATCTTCCATAGATTACAACACTCAATCCTCCTTCCTCTCTCCTCTCCCCAAACCGTACCCATCCCTCTCTCTCTCCATCTTCATCTTTTTGCAAGTCTCTTTCTTCCATTTTACAAGTCTCATTTAAGCTTTGAAGGTGATTCATGGAGGTTGCAAGTTAAGGAGCTTTGTTCTAGTCTTGTTCATCATCTTTTCTTATCATCTTTGCACTAGATTCTACCCTAGCCTTGTGCTAGTAGTAAGTCCCTTCACACCATTGTTTCATTTTGTTCTTTGTTATGATATGTATAATGTTCATGTCACACAAAAGCTAAAACACTAAAAAGATGAACATGGAACTCTACATAAAAACCCCACATGAAAAGTTTGTATGAAGTTAAAATCAGGTTGGATTAGGGTTGGTTAAAGCATGCATAAGGTTTGATCATTAAATCCTCGGTAAACCATGGTTAGGGCCCTTGTTGATGCGTTTTTAGTAACTTTTACATTGCAAACAGCATGCTGATTGGAATTTCCAGCCAAATTCAATAGGCTGTAACTGGGTCATTTTAAATCGAAAAACTAAATTTCTGGAGTCTAAATTATGTATTTTTGAATAACAGAACAAATGGCACTGGAATCATAATTTTTCGAGGTTCTTTACTATTTTTACAGAATTGTTTTAAGCAGCAGCTCAAGCTGAAATTTTCCTGCTGAAAAAGTGTGTCGTATTCAGAGTCAAAACTCGAAACCTGAGTAGAATCAGCTCATGGGATTTTTGCTGTAGATGGTCACCGTTGTTTCCGTGAGACTCTAACTAGAATTTCGTCGATCGGGCTTACGATTAATTTTTAGTGAATTTTTCCGTAGACTGCAATCAGAAAGCAACAAATCTGGTTGCAGTCGGGTAAACTAATTTTATATGATATTGGTGTTGAACTGAGCCCCGATATTGTTACATAATAAATTTTGGAACGCTTATGACATTCTGTAAAAATTTGGGAATTTTTGGAAAAGGTTAACTATTTTATTAAAATACTCTAAAACATTCCAGTTTTGTTTAATAAAGCTGAAATGACATAAGTAGTGTATTGCATGCATGATTGTCGGGTTGGCTATGTGGGAACAATCTACGGAATATAGGTAAAAGAAAATGATATGCTATTAAGCATGGACGCCTCCATTTACAAAGGAGACCATGGCGAAATTTTCTGAAAATCCTAACACTTAGTAAATAATTTTCTGGACAAGTGTTTACTAGTATATTACAGACTATGTTTTTCAAGCATAAAACTCGCCATAATTTTTATAACGAAATACAAAGTATTGGAGGTTGGTTTTATACAGGAACATGGTTAAAAATGTATTCTCTAAAGTGGGACTTAAAAATATAATTCCAATACGAACAGACATATGTAAAATATCCCATCCTTGGGAAGGAAATACGAATGCACAAGCATGAGAAGAATTATTACTAAAATATTGAAGACACTTTAAAACGTAACTCAAAGGCACTAATCAACACTAAGACAAGGCACGACCCGTTCGTCTAATAGACGTTAGACCATTGTAGGTAGTCGTGTTTGCTGAGGAGATTCGGGTTACGAGTACCGAAGACGCAATACTGTGAGTTCATGTCCCCCTTTTCTCTTAACAATTTTCAGTTTTACACCTCGGGGGTGAAATACATGTTATAGACATTTACAGACATTTATTTACATGGTATGGTTAGCTTAAGGAGGGTTTTTATTACGCGAACATGTGAGTGGTGGGCACAACACTTAAGGCCATCAATCCTCGTTGTAGGACCGAGGGACATTAGTGATAGATCTATTTTGGTGTAGCGAGCCCCACTCCTGAGTCCGCTGAGTGGACCATGAGATGACTAAGTGCCCGACGCACAAATCCGCTAGGTTTGAGTCTTCCTGCATCACTTCACACTTATCATTGGCTTTGCAACCCAATGGTGGTCTCTTTTTCCTTAATTGCTACATACCAGGGATTTTCATACATACAGAAATTTTTACAAAGGTTTATACCTACTCACTTACACATGAACTCGCTCAACGTTATGTTGACTTTTCAAATTACATGAATTTCAGGAAACTAACGGATCTGGCACGGTATGCACGTATTTTCAAGCTGCGTTTGAATAAAGAAGTCATCCAGGGTTTAGAAGGTGTAACCTCTTCCTGGACGGGTTATATATACCTAAACTTGGTTTTCTTTAAAGTCTTTTGCTAAGTCTTTATGAACTCAAATAAATCAAGTTAAGGTTTGTAAATTATTTTGTGATTGTTGAAAATGGGATTTTTCTAAACTTTATTAATGGATGAATGTCTCATGTTTTTATCATATAGCATTGTTGTGATTGTTGCTATGGTATTAAGAAGTCACACCAAATAAACCACGCTTCCGCAAAAGTCAGGGTGTGACACGAATTGATTCCGGGCGCAAAACCCGTAGCAAAAGCATCGTACCGACTCGCACCGTCGGAATTACAAGAGTTGATGTCCCAAATTCAAGACCTGCTTGACAAAGGATTCATAGGGCCGAGTGTGTCTCCTTGGGGCGCACCGGTACTGTTTGTGAAGAAGAAAGACGGAAGCATGGGCATGTGTATCGATTACCGGGAATTAAACAAACTCACGGTAAAGAACCGATACCCGCTTCCGAGGATAGATGATTTATTCGACCAATTACAAGGTGCGAACTGGTTTTCAAAAATTGATCTTAGATCGGGGTATCACCAACTAAAGGTCAAGGAGGAAGATGTGCCGAAGACGGCTTTCCGCACGAGATACGGACATTACGAATTCCTCGTGATGTCATTCGGGCTAACAAATGCACCCGCAGCTTTCATGGACCTCATGAACCGGGTTTGCAAGCCAATGTTGGATAAGTCAGTCATCGTGTTTATCGATGATATTTTGGTATATTCGAAAAGCGAAGCTGAACATGCACACCACTTACAAGAGGTGTTAGAGACGCTTAGACGAGAAAGGTTGTATTCGAAATTCTCTAAGTGTGCCTTTTGGTTACGAGAGGTACAATTCCTTGGCCATATCATAAGTGCCGACGGAGTATTGGTGGATCCGTCAAAGATCGAGGCCGTGTCAAAATGGAATCCCCCGAAGAACCCTTCGGAAATTAGAAGCTTTTTGGGGCTTGCGGGATACTATTGGAGATTCATTCAAGATTTCTCCAAGATTGCGTCGCCACTAACAAAGCTAACTCGGAAAGAAGAAAAGTTCATTTGGGGTGCCGAACAAGAAAGGGCGTTTCAGACGCTAAAAGAGAAGTTAACTCAAGCTCCGGTATTGACGTTGCCGGACGGGGTTGAAAACTTGGTGGTTTATTCGGATGCTTCACTATCAGGGCTCGGATGCGTGTTGATGCAACGAGGCAAAGTAATAGCTTATGCCTCGAGGCAATTGAAGATACACGAGAAGAAATATCCCACGCACGATCTTGAGTTAGCTGCAGTGGTATTTGCATTAAAAATATGGAGGCACTACTTATATGGGGTAAAGTGCACCATATTCACCGATCATAAGAGTTTGAAATACTTCTTCGATCAGAAGGAGTTAAATATGCGACAAAGGCGATGGTTAGAAACGGTGAAAGATTTCGACTGTGAAATACATTATCACCCCGGAAGGGCAAACATGGTGGCGGATGACCTAAACAGAAAGACAGATTATGTCCCAATACGAGTACGATCATTGCAACTCGTTGTGACTTCGAGCTTACTTGAACGAATTCGAGAAGCACAAGATGAAGCAGTAAAGACAGAAAACTGGAGAAAGGAAAGGATTGTTGGCCAAGTTAAAGATCTCGAAATGGGCAACCATGGTTTAAAAACACGTTTCAACAGAATTTGGGTTCCTAACACATGTGAAGTTAAAAAGCTTCTACTCGATGAAGCTCATAAGTCCCGTTATTCTATCCATCCGGGAGCGACCAAAATGTATAACGACTTAAAGCAAAACTATTGGTGGCCCGGAATGAAAAGAGATGTGGTGAAGTATGTGGAAAAATGCTTGACATGTTTACAAGTCAAGGCGGAGCCCCAAAAACCATACGGTAAACTTTAACCGTTGGAAATTCCGGTTTGGAAATGGGAACATATTACGATGGACCTATTAACCAAACTATCAAAGACAAACTGCGGTTTCGATGCCATATGGGTAGTGGTGGATAGATTGACTAAAAGTGCTCACTTCATTCCGATTCGTGAGACTTATACGTCAGAAAAGATGTCAGAAGTTTACACTAATGAAATAATAGCACGTCATGGAGTACTGGTATCCATCGTGTCTGATAGGGATACTCGGTTCACTTCAAATTTCTGGCGAGGTTTCCAAGAACAGATGGGAACTAAGTTGTTCATTAGCACTGCGTACCATCCTCAAACAGATGGACAGAGTGAAAGAACGATACAAACGTTGGAAGACATGCTACGGGCATGTATAATCGACTTTGGAGGCAGTTGGGACGTCTACCTACCATTAGTCGAGTTTTCATATAATAACAGCTACCATGCCAGTATTAGAATGGCACCATACGAAATGCTTTATGGTAGGAAGTGCCGAACCCCGGTATGTTGGGGTGAAGTGGGCCCACGTGAACTCGCCCACCAAGATATAGTACGAGCCACTAATGAAAAGATTGATGTGGTTCGGGTGCACTTGAAAGCGGCTCAAGATAGACAAAAGGCGTATGCTGACAAAAGGAATAGGCCAATCGAATTCCAGGTTGGTGACAAAGTCATGCTCAAAGTATCCCCATGGAAGGGGGTTATCAGGTTTAGAAAAAGAGGAAAATTAAGCCCGAGGTTTATAGGGCCGTTTGCGATTATAGAACGGGTAGGAAAGGTGGCTTACCGCCTTGAACTACCTGAGGAACTAAGCAGAATTCATAGCACATTTCATGTGTCACATCTTCGGAAGTGTCAAGCGGATGAGACAACTTATATTCATTACAATGACATCGAAGTGGATGATCACTTGAATTACATCGTAAGGCCCATAGAGGTTTTAGAACGAAAGACTAAGCACTTACGAAACAAACAAATCGATCAAGTCAAGATCAAGTGGGAGCACAGGAAAGGCTCGGACACTACATGGGAGTCCGAAGAAGAGATGCGACGTCTCTACCCTACACTATTCGGTACGTGCTTTGGTTTCGGGGACGAAACCATTTTAAGGGGGGTGGACTTATAACATCCCGAAAATATAAATTTTTAAATTTGCAATTAAGTTGTGAATAAATTAGTAAAATAATCTAATAAGTAATGACACTAACCTAGTTAGTTTATTACTTATGAATAGTTTAAGACATAGAAAGAAAGTAAAAGAAAGTTGAGGGACCTAATGTGTTCAAAATGAGACTAATATTAATAAAATCAAAATAAATAAAACACAAACACAATTGTTTGTGTCTGGTGGAGATCGACCAGAGCAGGGGCGAACCCAAGCTCACCTAAAAACCCTAGTTCATCACAAATCTCACAAATTGAAGGTGAAGGTCAGTCCCAAAACGAAATTAGAGCCTAGATTCGTGATCCCCATCGTAAGGAGATCATAAGGTATGTGAAATTTGGTAAAAATCCCCTACTTGAAATTCTCATGAACATAGAGAATCTGAAATCTGGTTATGCATGTGCGATATATATATATATGAATTAGGAGCATTATAGTGTCTAGGAGTAAACTCTAGACATATACATGTTGAAATCATGAGTAATTTTGCTAAAATCCATGAACACCCTTGTAGGTGGTTAGTGGATCATGTAGGATTTGATAAACACTAGGAAAATTGATGTTATTCTAGTGTAATTTGACAATTTTAAAGTGAATTCAGAATTATAGAAGCTAACAATTAGGTAAAACGGTTTGATTGATGTAAATACGGGCTAAATGATAAGCTAGGGACTTGCTATGTAAACATGTAAAAATCTGCCCTTAAAGTGTTTGATGAAATGCCTCAAAGAAGGCTTGAAACTGGAATTTTGAAGTTAAAACGCTTAATTGTGGTATTTTGGCAATTATGCGATATGTGATTTGAAAGAGTTCTAAACGTGGTATATTTGAACTCTATAGGAAAGGATACCAGAGCGTCGAGCGGACAAGCCGGTGGTGATTTGCGGTTGAAGGGCGTGCACTAAAGGTATGTAACTTGATTCGTTACATTTGGGTAAATTTCGATATTTAGCATATATGTAGTTGGATTGTGTATTAAAAGTTGAGTTGGATTAAAGCGATGATATTCGTTGTGTCGAATAATAGGCCAAGAATCTGGTTAGACCTCATTGGTAGTCATCAAAATGGAGGATTCCTTAGATGAGCCAAACGGGTCGAATGATCAAATAAGGCATGGTAATACATTGTAGTATGGTTACTCGGTCTTGTTATTATTGACAAATGACATAGTAGGATACGAGGATTTAACATATCGGGTTGTAGGAATGAAATCCGAGAAATTGGTCCAAGTAAATAAACAAATCAAACAAAAGCATAACATTCCAGAGTCTACCGTAAATTACGGTACATACCGTAATTTACGGTAGACACCAAAAGGTTACGGTGGGTTTCCCCTGTGTTACGGTGGAACCAGAATTTCCCAGAAGCTACCGTAACTTACGGTATCTACCGTAAGTTACGGTAGAGCTTTAGAATTTATGTTAAATTTTGTATTTCTTTGTTAAATCGAATCCGTTTTAGACGTAGTTTCGAATATGTATTATTTCTAAGTATTCTAATACTAATGTTTAATGTAAACATTTTAGTTTTTAGGTATCCAAGGATTACGGATGACGGTCAAGCTAGCTTTTGAAGAACCGAACACAAACTTTTGAAGCTTCCGCGTAAATTAACTCTGTTTAAACAATGTTATGATGTAAACCGCTTGTTAAACAACTTATGGATGTTTTAATTAGTCGGTAGATAACTAATGTTTGTTACCTTAGAACTTGGTTCTTGAAACTAAGGTTTTTAATTTAGACATCTTTTGTATAAAATCTTATGAATTATTACTAAATTCAAGTAGAAATTTTAAGGGTGTTACAGTTCTTGATAGTGTGGACGCTAAGCTTCAAAGAGATCTATTTGATATTTGGAATAAAGATTCTAAAAGTTTGTTCTTTGCTGGTCAGAAACGATTTCTCACACGTTTATGTATATGGTACAGAGCAACCTAAGCAAGGTGGGTCCACTTTCTTTGCAACTGATGTGCTTCTTGATTACCAATAAATCACTAATCCTAAGTTGTTTTTCTATTTTGTTTTAGACTACTCTAAGCTTTTGTTTATTGTGACTTTAATACGTTTGGTTTCCGTTTGGTAGGTTTAGTAACACTTGCTACTTAATCTTTTTGACTGTTTTGGGCACTATTAAAGACTTTAATGGGTTCGTAAAACCTTGGATTTGAGGGGGAATTTATGTTTTTGTAATTGCTCTTTGCTAGAAACCTACTGGCATTTTAATAAAATTATTCATTTTGTTAAAAAAAAGATTCATCATATTTTTTATTTCTTTGAAAGGTCAAATCTGGAAACCCGTTATAAATTGGATTTTCAAAAACTGTTTATGTATTTATTCTAAGTCACTTATGTATTTTATTTCATTAAAAGATACGTTTTTTTTAGTGCAGATGCTTGATCAACAAGTGGTGAAATCCGAAACTGCCACAAAGGTTTGTAGCTTTAATCTCTCCTTGTGATAATGGCTTATCAAACTCCATCCAACCAGTGTTTATTATTCAGTAACGAGATTCTTATTTCAATGAAATGAAGATTCTGAGATGTACATTTATCTCTTCAAAAGCGTGTCAAACCTAACTGGCCATTATTCTCTGTATATGTAGATACCTCAACTGGATTTTGAGATTCCTCTAGAGGCGCAGCGAGGATCTTTATCTACGGTAACTTCTATTTCCAATTTGACCACTTGCGACTCTTTCTGCAACAAAAAAGTCACTTTTGTTGACATTGCTGACATGTCATGTATATGTTTCAGGTGGAAGGAATTCTGGTCTAAGCCGCAGATGAATTACAAGCACTTCCAGATGAAAGAAAGGTTTGTCAGTTGCTTGATAGTTTCCCACTTCACACACTCTGTTTCTTAACTATATTTAAACGAGAATTCCGTATATTATAACTAGCTCTCTATTTAACGGAATGCAGGTGCGGGTTTGAGGTTTGTATATTGTCATATAAAAGTGTAGAGCGGGTTTTGTACTATTTAATGCAGTTTTGTACTACATATTGTCATATAAAAGTGTAGAGCGATTAGTATTTACGCTTTTGAATGTGAAATAGGCTTGATATGTAGATGTTTTAAATGATCTGCATGCTTTAGGAATCAAGAATTTCAATTTTGTTAGGAAAAAAATAAAAATCAACATTTTACCAGTACTTAACCATGAATTTCCTTTTTGTTCAGGATTATCTCAGTTTTATGTGATTGATTTTATATACCATTCGTATGTTTTGTTAGGTTTTGCTTTTAAATTTCACAGTCATAAGGCTACGAGAAGGAAAGTAGAGAGAAAATCAAAATGCAAATCATGCGATGTTGGACTCCAATATGTTTGGCAAGATTGATCATTTGTGGGTTGCAACTATTTTGTTCATTATTTCTCTTCTGAAACTAAGTTTGAAATAGTGAGTTTGTTTCTTCCAGGTGTTTCTAATTGTACGGGCTGTGAACTTACTGCTGTAGATGTTTCTCACAACTATCTACAGTGATCAATTCATCCCCTGCTATATCCCCTCCAATCTTACCGTTTATGGCATCTCTCAGTCGGCGCCATCGTGCTGGTCATGGTGAAGATAATGTTTTTCTGCCCGTCGCATATACCACACTTTTGAGAACTGCATTGATCAGAAGCAAGTAATTCTAGGATCAATCAATTACAGGATCAATCAGCGACTTTTTGAGGGCCAATATCGTCGACCCATGACGATTGATGTTGTTGCTTAGTTCTTCGATTTATTTTGGATTTTTGTTTTGATTTGTATCGGTAGTTTTCATTTTATAAATGCTCAATTTTCTATTGTAGGTAAGCGATTTGGTATCCTGTTTTGTGGCCCAATCTTTTCCTTGATTTATCAGAGGATGCGATCAAATGGCGAGTTTCAAGAATTAGAGCAGCATATGAGTAATCCATTGCTGCGTGATGCATTAAATGTGTTTCTAATATCTGAAGATTTCCTTCTTTTTTTCTCAATCTCAGTTCCTTCTGGCGATGTTGCAACTTTAGAACAACCTTTCTCTCTGCCCCTCCGTTGTCGAACAAGGCATGCCAATGAACCATTTCAACCTTTTATTCTATGATTGGTATAAATGAGAAGATGATAGATAAACTGATTGACTGGTTTATTGAGGTAACTTTTTGTTGATTGTTTTTGTAAAACTTTATTTTTATTCTGTATACTCAATCTTCTTTCTCTGATTGGGTTAAAACAGTGGTTGAAACCACTGTTGGTTTAAAACAGTGCGTTAAACCACTGTTGGGTTAAAACAGTGGTTAAAACCACTGTTGGGTTAAATTGGTGGTTTGAAACCACTGTTAGGTTAAAACAGTGTTTTGCGAAGAAAACAGATGTTTGAAAGCACTGTTGTGTTAAAACAGTGGTTTGACCTTGGATAGAGCAACAGAACTATAGGTCAGTTGTTAGATAAAATATGATTTGAGATATAGGTAAGTTGTCAAAATCAGTGTTTTCTTAATTACTTTTGTTTCTTTTGATTGAAATACATCTTCAATTATTTTCGATTACTTGCTAAACTGTGTTGTTGAAGGCATTATTGCTTAGTTCATTCTTTAAATACTATTTTCTTTTTATCAGAATGTAGGAGTAGAACTGATATATGTTTCTGATCTGTTTTAGGTGATGGCGTTTTAGGTGATGAAAGTTCAGATATCTTTGCAGCGAACTCAAATGGAAAGGTTCTATTTATTATTTCTATATTGAATTTTGTTTTGGTACAACAGTTAAGTAAGATTTATTATGCTATTTAATTCCAAATAGTTAGTGAATGATGACGATGTGAGCATTGGAGGGACCATGTGCATCAGTTAGTTGTATTGCTACTTTAAACCATTCAATCTTAGTATCGTACATATTGGGAGTGACCTGCTTAAAATCAAATCGGCTTAAGTTAGGTAAGTTAAACCTAACCTATATAAATTTACAACAGTTATTAAATATTTATGAGATTCAGTTTTGGTACTCTTTCAAGTTGGATGAGGAATGGGTCGAAATGAGTTGTGATATATCTCAGATGGGCCAGATAAAAATAGCTAAAAAGGAACAAATTATATGCATCAAACTGGTAAAACGAGGTGTGAGTTGTGCAAAGTTTTTTTTATGTATCATATGTCGTCTTATTTAAAGGTATGTATTATTATTGCATTTGAAGCTTATTAGTCGGCTTTTGACTTTTAGAAGTCAAACTGAGACCTTTTTAAACGTATTCGCCTCACATCCATGGTGGTTCATCGCCACAACATCGATTCAAAAGATCAAGGTATGAGTTTCCTTTTATGATGTTTTGTTTATATTTCTATTCGGATTGATTTAAATATGTTTGTGTAAGCGGTACTATGGTCATTATGTGTGTGCAAGAGTATTATAATCCTTTTGTAAAGATTTCCCTTCCCAGACTCTATATATTGAGGCTTGCATTGTATACATGAATTATGATGTTACAGTGGATTAACAAATCTTATTCTCAAACTTTAATTATCAAAGCTAATGATTATAATAACCCTGCACACAAATCTATACTGTTTAATAAAGAGGGGTACCACATATCGCTTTATATGATTTTAATAGACTTCCACTGAGCCGTTGTATAATTTTAGCTTACCTAAGTGAATTAATGTGCATTTTTTTAACCAAATCAACCCATTTATTATGATTATTAATTTGGTTAGTGCTTTTGGCTTCTGCCTTCTGGATAGTTAGACTTTAAAGGCATTCACAACTTTTTATTAGTTCCTTTTATGTTCTTTCCCATTTGGATCCAACACATATGCTTTTCTGCCCAGATCTTATGTTGTCAAAAACAATCTTCTCTCTAGGATTTTATAAAGTATTTCCATGCCAAAAATCGTCATTGATATTGCATGTATGTAGTCTCTATTATCAACATCAGACATGTTTTGTTTATATGGTGGTGTTTATGGGTTACTAGAATCAATTCTGGATGCAGGTATGGTTTTCCCTTTAGGTTGCGACTTATATTAAACAAGGCAAATACAAAATAGCTATAAAAGGAACGAGTCAAATGGATCATCAGTCATTGAAGGTGCCATATGAAAGTCTTAAATTGTTTTAACTCATATATTTAAATTGTTATTGTAATTATATCCCTTTTATAATCATAAATTAAACTTTAATTAATTATAAATATATTTAGAAAACAAGAGCAAGTGTTTGTGGGTCAGCCAACCTGAGCCGACCCAACTAGACCTGTTATGACTAATGCTAAAAATGACACTTTCAACTTTAAAACCTGTTTGACCCGTTACTCAAATCACGAGCTTGAATAATGTCTTGGTTGAATTTCCTTTTCTTATCTTTCTCTTAAATTGTCTTTTTAGACATGATTTTAATTTTAAAAGCATCAAGACAACAATTAAGTTGGATTTCTATGGTTGTTTTAAGCTCATCAACTATGTATATTAGATCTTAGGTTAGATACCAATTGTTAGAATTTCTTTTTGTGTGGTATTATGTATTCATTTAGTGTTATACCAAGTAGCAAAGAATTAGTGTAGGAGTTGTGAAAATACTTTGAGTCTAGGCAAGAGGTACAAGATTATTTACATGAACTATTTGGCTTTGGAAATAGTAATCTGTCAAGGTTGGGTAAGTAAAAAAGAAATGAAACAAGAAGCTATTAATAACTTCCATTGAGTTTCTTGATTAATTTTAAAGTTTTATAGGTTTCATGAACAAAGATACGATTTCATTAGTATAAATATACTTGTAAATTACAGAAGTTTGTTTTCATTATAAAATTAAACCGTTGGTTATGTTTTTAAGTGATAGCGGAGGCATAACAAAAAGGCGTTGAAGCCAAATCAAGAGCACATGATGCTTTCTGATGGAAAGAACATCATATGGTCGTAGTGGCTTATACTTAGGTGTGCACTCTTTTTCATTATGTTCCTTGCGCATGGTTTAATGTTTATTTTTTATGACAATTAAATGGATTTCGTTTTGTTTTTAAATCGAATCTTTTCATTCTGGCCATAAAACTACTTTTGACCTCAAAAGTCAACTCTGATCTTTTTTATCGTACAAGTCAACTCCTTATAGATAGTTATAAACACTGGGAAAAGAAACGTCAGCAAGGAATTTATGAATCTTTGTATCGTCAATGAGAATGTCTTCGAATCGCTTATGCGAAGCACAATGTCATGTTTCCTTTGCGGTATACACAAAACTTGAACAATTGTCTAAGCTTACTACATGAACAGTATTGTGCAATAGTTTTATCTTAGAATTTTTGCTATCGCAAAGACGCCGGAGGTTGATTATGCTATAATTAAATTTGTATTCCGTAATGGTTGTTCCATTCATGTATATAATGGAATTGTGGCGTGTAGTGAATTCAAGAATACAATATTAGAGAGAGTATAATCAACTTTTAGTGTCAAATTTATTAATTTTTCTTAACATTTTATAGATCGTATTACAATATACATACTTTTGACAATTGTGGCTTTGCAAGCATACGCAGACGAAGAAGTGAGAAGGGGAGCACAAGAGATAAGAGCATTGGAAGAAAGAAAACACTATTTTATTTGACATTGTAATTGTGGTTAAACCCGTTTATCCTTTGATTTTCCTTGAGTAAATAATGGTGTCTTTTTGTAGTTTAAAAATTTATTTTTTCCAAATTAATACAACCTAATTAATGCATTTATTATGTTAATTTGTTTGTATTATTTTATTTATATATTACTCAATAATTATTAGTCTAGATAACTTTATTCGGCACGGGACACTCCCGGGTGATAGTTATGATTTTTCATAAAGAGAACCATGTCTCTATAAATTTCTCATGTTTAAGAACTGCTACACGTGTTAAGAATTTATCATGTTTAAAAAAATACGACTCTATGAAGTTATACTTTTAACTAATTTTTCAATTGTTTTATTAATCATTAATTTTTTGATACAAAGTAATTATAAACACGGATCATAACCGGTCAATAAGTTTATAAACGTGGCTACAACTTCACAACTTGTGATTAAGTTTATTGGGAGAGGATCAAATAGGAAGTTCTTTTTTGCTAGGAAGCATAGGAAGCAATAGAATTATGACATGTGGCGTTCCTTAAAAATAGATTAAAGGGTAATTTTGTCTTTTTAATTTTTCTCAAAACCTGTAAGTTCTTTTCTTAACCCAACTCACCAACACCACAGCCACCACTACCACTTCCATAACCACCACCTCCACCATATCCAACCTGCATCATCACTACCATTCGACAATCTGCCACCGCTTTCATCACCAGCTACCGCCCTATATCTTAACCTGATCGCCACTTCTTTCATTTGTCAGCTTTGTATTAAGTTTATCCCACTGCTGCAACGATGGCCCTGCCCTAACGAAGACGGAACGTGTTAGCCATCACCGGAGTTGCTGCCTTCTTAGACGTCGTTGCCAAGTTAACTTTCGATGCAACTAACTCAATGAAGCAATTTCAAGAAGAAAGGTATATAATAGCTAAAACGCAATGGTCATCAAACCACCATTTTTGAAGCTTGAACTGATGTAAAAGTCAAATCCTGGACTACTTCTTTATTGATTTTGGAGATGAGTATAAATATTTTGATTCTAACGATATAAATCGTTTATCAACATGTATTGCGTTTTTCAGTTTTGGATGTATATCACTTTTTCTATTAGGTTTTTGGATGATAAAACACTTTTTCTATTGGGTTTTTGGATGATAAAGTCAAATTCCTTTTTATTCATTTTGGATGTGCAGTACTTATAAAACGCAATAAAGTCAAATGAGTATTGCATGTTTAGTTTTGGATATATATATCTGTTATTTTGGGTTTTCTAGCCATTTCGTTTTAGAAAAACACATTTTTGAAGTGTTTTCAGTTTATTGCGTTTTAGGTAAAACATATTTTTATATGTTTTCAGTCCATTGCGTTTTAGAAAGAACACTTTCTTTTGTGTTTTTAAGTTATTGCGTTTTAGAAAAAAAGACATTTTTAAGTGTTTTTTGGTCCATTGCGTTTTAGAAAAACACATTTTGAAGTGTTTTTAGTCCATTGCGTTTTAGGTAAAACACATTTTTATGTGTTTTCAGTCCATTGCGTTTTAGAAATAACACTTTCTTTTTGTGTTTTTAGGCCATTGCGTTTTAGAAGTAAGACATTTCTTTGTTTTTTCTGACCATTGCGTTTTGAAAATAAGACATTTCTTTGTGTTTTTGGTGCATTGCATTTTAGAAAAAAAGTCATTTTTCTGCGTTTTTTCTCTATTGCGTTTTACGCAACTGGTTTTTCGAATTTTTTTCGAAGATATAGCAATAGTATACTCGTTTTAAAGATAAAAAACGCTTGTTTTTTGGTGCAATTTTTATAAAAAAATAATATCGTATGAAAGAGTTATTAACATTTAAAAAATGGAGGGGGGGATTTGAGGAGAGAGAAACTATTGCCTTGGATTGACTAGAATGCCCCTAAACAAACTCACGCGCCTCTTTTCTTACCTTCAATTTCCCTCATTTAATCTTAGCTTTTGATTAACTAAATGGATGGTCAAGATCACTTCCTAGCCTTCTTAGCCAAATAAACTTCCTATTATATCCTAACCCTAAGTTTATATAGAGTTTATAACTCTTCTATAACAAAGACATTGAATATGTCATACTTTTTATATGATTTTAATTATGTATTCATCATAAATAGTTTTTATATAAATAACTTTCTCAAGCCCGGGAAGCAATCCCGGGTAATAACATAGTAATAATAATAAAATCAAGAAAATATAACTAGCTGTTGCTAGGAACAAATTTTCTGCCCAAATGTGGGTGTCGCGTCGCGCGTCGCGCCCCGCGACCGGGGTGGCTTTATGTCGTCGCGCCCCTCTACGACTCACATAAAGTTTCAAGAGTTGGCAGTTTAGTTCCTCCACAAGATTTGTTGAGTTTTGACCCTTTTACCCCTTTTTAACCCACTTTCTAAGTTGCGTAAAGGTGTTAAGGCATAAGTAACTTGGTTTATGCCCGAATGTGTCGTGGATGTTGGTTCGTCCGGTCGTACGATCGCATTTTCGCTTAATTGCGATGAATGCTTTAACAAACGCGAAACGACCCAAATTGCGCAACGAATAATATTTTTACATTCATATCAATAAAACAGAAGATATTAGGTATACCCGGGGTATGACCGAGTATCAAACATTCCGGGTTCGCTAAAAGGACACTCAGAGGTAAGAATTAACATGTTGACACTTTTAACCCTTTGTTACACAAACTTTTGAATTAAATCGCAAACGGTTTCGTTTATCCAACAAGTGGCTCATTAAGAGAATCCGAATACCGTATAAGGTCACTCAGAGGCATAGTTTAAGCATGTTGACACTTTTAGTCCCTCCAGATTCATAGTTTTTGATTTTGGCAAAAATAGTCCTTCTTAGCCAACTTTTGACATAATTAGGATTAGGGACATGTGTCAATACATTATTGGAAATGATTTTACGAGGTGTTACATCCTCACCCCTTAAAAGAAATCTCGACCTCGAGATTTGTTCAGAGTAATACGGTTAGTTCCGTATTATAAAAGGTTTCAACCTCTCAAGAGTAACCTGGGCCACAATGGAGATCCCATTTCACATTTATGAGGGAAACTTGGAACTTTTAAATTTTCATTGTCCATAATGGACAAGGTTTTTCAATAAACCTGAAGCTCATGTTTAAACGTCATGGCGAAATATGACAGGTGCTTATCAGCTAAGCACGTTGATGGAATTTTCTAGAGATAAAAGTATATTTAGTATTTTAATCCGATACTATAGATAATTGTACTCCATAAGGAGACTCGATGTTATATTTCCATAGCTTAACTTGTCGGAATTATAAATTTTCCTTGATTGACAAGAAGCGTCGACTTAGTAAGTTTGTCGACTATAATTTACATCGCGTCATTGTCACGATTTATCTTAGGTAACTTGGAGATTAGATCCATTGTTACCATTTCCCAAATCTATGTGGGATTTTCTAGTTCATCATGCAGACCAAAAATGGTCTACGATGTTCGACTCACTTGCGAACATTTTTAGCATTATGCTTCCTAGGTAGCTATGGACTTCTCATGTCCATCCACACATAAAGGTCTTCAGCTTTCGACTTAATTCGTCAGAATTTACTTGTGTCATGTGGATGACACATCCTCCATCCAATCACCTGGATACCTTAAGCATACAAGCTTCTTCAGGCAATTCATAATGTTTGTTCTTCCATGAATGGTGAGTATATTACTAGATGGGGATTTAATCTCGATAAGTTTCTTACGGCAGACAATGTGGATTTGGTTTTTGGACTAACCAATCCTTGTCTAAGAACATATAGAATCCCGTAGGATTTATAGATAAAAAGATTATCAAGGACAATTGTTTCGTGAAGGATATATCATATGTGAAACCATCTAGATTGGCCACTTAATTTTATAACTAATATTTAAGTCTTAAAATATCAGAATTAAAATTTTATTAAATTTACAATCGACAAAGCTTTAACTGGCTCCAGAGTTTAAAACAAGTTTCTAATGAACAAAACATTTACGAGAAACAAATACGTAAAGATGTGTCTTGAACTGCTTTTGTTGTAGCAGATTAGAAGGCTCAAGCATTGCCTTTCTGGCCATCAGTGGCCTTGTTTTTTCCCGTCAGTCGCCCTCTTTGGGCAGCGGGTCTTTATATGCCCTTTCTCGCCACATCCATAGCAGGTGGCATTTTTCAAGTCTTTGCATTCATCAGACTTGAGATCCATCTTCTTATAGATTCCACATCCCTTGGTCTGCTCACGGAAACATTTTCCGAAGTGTTGCTTCCCGTAGGTTTTACATTCGGGTTTTGCCTCATTCGGCTTCGAATGGTTATAATTCGAACCAGTCTTACCCTTTTTGTAATCCTTACTTGGGGTATCATCACACTTTTGCTTATGATTCTCTTCGGCCTTAATCGCCCTTGCTCTTATCTCATCTTCAGTAAGAGAAAGAGCCAGATCAACAGCGGATCTAAAAGTTGCAGGTTTGGAGGATTTAACCATCCCCTTGATTTCTAGAGTGAGCCCTCCAAGAAACCGTGCAATACGCTTAGACTCAGGGGTAATTAAATAAGGTATGAGTCTTGATAAGGAGTTGTATTCAGATAAATAGGCTCGACACTCGAAGCCTTTCATGGTTAGCTTTAGAAAGTCAGATTCAACTTTCTCCACCTCGTGAGGTGGGCAGTAAGTTTCGCGGATCAATTCCACGAACTCAGACCAACTCAGGTTGTACATTGCAACCTTGCCAGAGGATTGGATTAGTGCCTTCCACCAAGTCAGAGCATCCTCCTTGAAGGATTGGGACACGTATTTAACAATGTCTTTGGCGGAACAACTGCTTATATCAACAACGGTTTCCATTTCATCCAGCCACTTTAGAGCATCAATTGCTCCAATCTCTCCCGTAAAGTCACGGGGTTTACAAGAAACAAAGTATTTATATGTGCACCTCTTCATAGAATCATGTGACTCAACTTTTTTGATACTCTTAATACTCTGCTCACTCTTAGTTGAGGAGAAATGAGTCTTTTCAGTTTTATGAGTATTAGAACGGGGTTTAGACACAGAGTTCTCTTTCTGTACTGATGGCTTTGGCCCTTTAAATGTGGCCATAAATCCAACCAGGGCTTTACCAACTTCATCGGCAACTATGGATCGAAGACGATTCTCTTCGTCATTATGGTTTTGGTGCTCTAAATCGTCACCACTATTCTTCTTACTTGCTTTGCCAATACTCAGGCTTGCAATAAGTTTATCTGAAAATATTATAGCAATCAGTAATACCTCGAGAACTAAATAGCAAATCAATTTATTTGCATTAGATCTTACAGATCTATATGTTTATATATCAATTTCACTAGCCCTGCTTACCACAATTGGTAATGGAATTTAGCCGTATAGCTCATCGGCTTGTCACAAGGGATATTTAAATATAGCACATTAGCTTGTCACGAAGGACATTTAAATATAGCACATTGGCTTGTCACGAAGGACATTTAAATATAGCACATTAGCTTGTCACGAAGGACATTTAAATATAGCACATTGGCTTATCGCAAAGGACGTGCAAGACATGGCACGAGGGCCTGTCACAAAGGTTGTGAAAGATATGGCACAAGGCCTTGTCACGGAGGACATTGAATAAGATGACACTAAAGCCTTGTCACGGAGGACAATTAGAAGATATGGCACTGAAGCCTTGTTACGAAGAACATTTAAGATATATATAAGCCGCGATCTCATTTGATCAAAGGGTTTTAAGGTTTGAACATAGTTCATTACCTTTGAATAAGGGGTCGTAGACCACTACTGTCGCCACAATTGACGATATAATATGGCCTGTAGGCATTTCGATTGACATCACTAAGGATGTTAAATTAATTGTCATCGCAGTGATGATATCAGTCATGATCGCACTTGATCATATAGACTGCGAAACTTGGGCATATCTTTCCACTTTAGACAGGGAACCATAATGGTCACAACTGTCATTTTCTCAAATGGATGATATAATGTAGCCCGTAGTCGAGACATCACTAGGGATGTTTAGTATGATTATCACGATGATGATGTTAGTCATGATCGCATTGATCATATAGACTATTAGGTTTGGGTATAACCCACCACTTTGAACAAGGGACCATAAAGGTCACAACTATCATTGTTTTATCTACAATAGAGTAAAGTATAGCCCGTAGGCACTTCATTACTAAGGATGTTAGTAATATGATCATCATACTGATGATATTAGTCAGGATCGCGCTGATCCTATCGACTATGAGGCTTGAGCATAGCTCACCACCTTGAATAAGGAATCATAAAAGATTGCAATTGTCTTTGTCACAATTGGACAATATAGTAACCCGTAGGCAAAACATTTCCAAGGATATTAAATAATATGATCATCGTATCAGATGATTTTAGTCATGATCGCATTGATCATATAGACTATTAGGCTTGAGCATAACTCACCCCCTTGGACAGGGAATCATAAAGATTACAATGCCAATGTCTCAAATGGACAATATGTTATAGCTCGTATGCAAAACATCATTAATGATGTTAAATAGTATGATCATCGTATTAGATGATATTAGTCATGATGGCATTGATCATATAGACTATGAGGCTTGGGTATAACCCACCACCTTAGACAGAGAACCATAAAGGTCACAACTGTCATTGTTTTAACTGACAATGCAGTATTATGATTCATATCCTTCCACATAGTTTGGAACGGTTGAAGACTTGGAACAAGTATCGTCACAAGGTTGACGAAGATTTTTCCTCCTTTCCACACAGTTGGAAATTAGTTGGAGTTTTGAAATAAGTTTCATCACAAAGTTGACGAATAATTTCTTCTTTCCACACAACTGGAAATTTGTTGAAGATTTAGTGATACGTTTCAGCCAACGTATTAATATGGTTCCTCTCCTTCCACACAGTTGGGAATGGTTGGAGATTTGGAACAGATATTGGACGAGAGTTTTCTCCTCTCCACGCAGTTGGGAATTAGTTGGAGATTTTTAATGATATGTTTTAGTCAACGTATTGAATATGAATCCTTTTCCGGGGTTGGGGATGCGTCTTAGTTGATGTTGAAAATATAAGTCCTTCTCCGTATTGAGAGATTTAGGAATACGCCTCAATATAGATAGCGCGTATGAAACAGCTCGATACAGTCACCGTTTAAATATATTTTTCTCCGCATTGGGAGATTTGGGGATGATTAGCATCGCATGGTTGTATGGAATTTCTATCTCCTTTCCACAAAAATCGGAAATTAGTTGGAGATCTTAGATAAGTGTCGTCCCATAGTTGGACGATAATCATTTAAAGATTTTTAAGATTATATGGGTGTGATGGAATCGGTTTTCCATTTCTATCACCATTTCAACCACTACCATTGGTGGGAAAATATATATTTAAGAAAGAGTCTTTTATCATGGTCTTATTTACTAGTCTCAATTACATAAGAACTAGTAGACCGAGTAAATTTAAAAGAGATTTATTTGCTTGATTGCTAGCGGTGCTTCGACTAATTTATCTTCACCCAATAGAATTGGCACCTTTAGTCGTTCTCCTCAATTGGAGTTTCTAGGACACGTCTCATTTGACGTTTTAATTATATGCACTTCTCCTTAGTTGGAGATTTGGTATACGCCTCAATATAGTACAGTGTATACGATACGGCTCAATAAAGTACACTGTTTAAATATATACCCTTTCTCCTTATGGGGAGATTCAAGAATACACCTCAATATAGTATAGCGTATATGATACATCTCAATAAAGTATACTGTATATATGGTATGGCTCAATAAAGTACACCATTTATAAATATACCCTTTCTCCTTATGGGGAGATTCAGGAATACGTCTCAATAAAGTACAGCGTATATAATACAACTCCATAAAGTACACTGTATATGGTACGGCTCAATAAAGTAAACCGTTTAAAAATATACCCTTTCTCCTTATGGGGAGATTCAGGAATATGCCTCAATAAAGTACAACGTATATAATACAGCTCAATAAGGTACACTGTATTTGGTACGACTCAATAAAGTACACCGTTTATAAATATAAGCCCTTTTCCTTATCGGGAGATTTGGGGATGTGTCGTCTCATATTTGGACAAAAAATTTGCACTTTTTCAACCGTTCATTAGTGGGAACATGTGCTTTTTGGCCTTTGTCTATTGCGCAATCAAGAGATCTGTTTGATAGGGTAGGAGTAATAAATGTGACCTTCATATTATTAGAAGGAAAAATCATAAAATGGGCTCCATAAAATCAATGATTCTTCTTATGGCAGTAACATCGCCAAAATAAATTAGATGCTTACTATTAGCCGATATCAGTACAATATGACTGTTGGGAGATCTTAGTGGTTCCATGCATTAAACCGTCATACTGGTGTTGGTGCATTCATCTGTCGTCTTCGTCTTATGTCGAGTCTCGGGTTCGTTGCACTGCTGAACAAGAGTGATGTCATCATATATGATGATGACATCATATATGTGACATCATCATATGCATCATCAAGTGAAGACAAAACTAAATTCTAGATGTAAACGTTTGAAAGTCAAATTTGTAATTGTTTGTGTCATGACCGTTTGAGAGGTCACGGTTTGAACATGTGCATGACCGTTTGAAGTGTCATGACCGTTTGAAGGGTGTCTTGCCACTTTCAAACGGTCAGGGGTCCTCCCTATAAATAGCATTCAAACTGTCATCATTTGTAACTTCTGATTTCCGACGCCGAGGTGCTGTCGAGGTGTCTCCAGTCTTGTAAACGTTCAGAGATTAATAAACGAGACAATTAATAGTGAATACAAGCTAAACGAAGACCGAATCAATGAATTCCGCCTCTGATTCGGTCTGAGCACTCTTCTGATCGACTCGTTAGGTCGTTTCACGATCCTACAAGTGGTATCAGAGCTCAGGAGGAAGAGTTCTTACCGTTTAGCTCGTTTTCGCTAGCATATTCTGATTTCTACACCTTCTTTTCAAAACTGAACAAGTATTTACGGATAAAATCGGCTAAAACTTTCACAATATGTGCGTAATTGTATTTTAACAAACCCTTGAAAGTTTCAGCTCTAAATTCGAAGTAAAACTAGTAAAAATGGCGTAAAAATTGGTGACCGTTTGAACGAGACGTGCCTGACAGTTTGAAAATTGACCTGACCGTTTGAAACTGGTCTGGCCGTTTGAAATCAACGCCTGTCCGTTTGAAATTGTTCCTGACAGTTTGAAATCTGCACATGTCCGTTTGAAATTGACCCTGAACGTTTGAATTATGTGCCTGATCGTTTGAAATATGTGTCTGACAGTTTGAGAATGCACATGAACGTTTGAAATCTGCTCATGACCGTTTGAAACATAACCTGACCGTTTGAAAGTTGTCAACATGACAATTTGAAACATGGTTCCAGTTTGAAATTGTTTTAGTCTTCACGTGATTGTACATTGAGTAGTGTGAACCGTTTGGAAAATACATCGAGCTGTGTATAATATTTTACGAGGTGATCAGAATCATGTCAGTTTGCATGAGATATGATTAAGTCTTGAAACTTGGAAATGGTATAATATATGGGCATGTGAACTTTACACGAGAATCAATTGAGTTTGTCGGCTAAGTGGTATCTGTACATGTGCTTTGAAATTACAGGCCCAATCAGAAATTGATAGTTCCCAGCCCATGTGATAAGGACGGCCCAATGAGAATTTACAACATAAAATTGTCGGCTTAGTGGATTGTTCGGTCCTATCAGAGTTCATTAAGCACTTAAAATTGTTAGTTAAAATGAATCTTTGATCCGATCGAGGTGTGTAATGTCATTAAAAAGGATTGTCGGCTAGTTTTTGCTTCAGTCCACGTGATCAAGATAAAGCGGCCCAATCATTAATCAGCCTCATTAATCAATTGTCAAAGTTCATGACCCATTGTTTGATTAAAGTTCACGGCCCAAGTTTTAAATCGGCCCAAGAAATCGAAACATGGATTTTGAAGAATTATTGGCGTATATGAATTATGAATCTCAGCAGTATATTCCGATAAAGCAAGAAGGAGAAACAGTCTCAGCAAAAGAAGTTGTTGAAAAAGTTCTGATTTTTGATCATTCGTCTGATGAAGAAAGTGACAATTATGAAGAGGAAATCCGGAAACTTGAATATCTTAAACAACAACTTCCATCTGATCAACGTAGTGGAAAACTATTTTATGCCGATAAAATTGAAAAATTGAAAGAAAAACAAGATGCAAAAAGAAAGAATCAAAAGGCAGTCATTGTTAAAGAAGAGATCAGAGCTGAGCAGATTGAACAAGTTCCATCGGTCAAGATTGAGAAAGAAGAATCTGTAAAACCTGTATCTGTGAATCCTGAACCAGAGATAAAGAAAGAGGTTGCAGAAGACGCACATATCTTTGATTATTCATCAGAAGAAGATAGTAAGAATGAAAGTATTCATAAGGAGAAGAAACAGGTTGAAAATATTTCAGCTTTGAAGGTTGAGACGAAAGCTGAAGAGAAACAGATTCCTGGAAAATGCTTAAACTGTGAAAAATCTGAGACAGACAATGCCAAACTCTTGAAGAATGTAGAGAGTTTGTCATTAGAAAACAAAAATCTTAAAAAATCAGAAAATGTTTTGAAAAATCAAATATACGATTTGGAAAATGAAAAAGTAAAAATTGAGAAAGATTTTCAAAGTCAAATAAAAATTTTAGAAGATGAGAGAGATTTGTTTGGTAAAAACAATCTTGAAAAACAAATTGCAATAAATTCTCATCTTGAAAAGATTATTCGACTTGAAAAAGAGGCAGAATGTGCTCAAAAGAAAATCAAGGAATGGGAACAAAAGTTGAAGGTGTTTGTGAATACTTCAACTATTTCTTGCCCAAAATCTGTTAATTCAGTTCCAATAAGTGACGATGTCACAAACTTTGACAAAGTCAAAGTTGAAGACTGTGATGAGAAATCTGATGATGAAAATAAAAAATTCGAAAAAGAAAAATTGTTTTTGAAATTAAAAGAAAAGTTTCAAGAAACTGTTTCACAATCAACTGAAAAGGGAGAATGCTCTAAGCAAAAACCTTTGAAGAAGAAAGTGGAACAAAAACGAAAAGAGAAAATTTTGAAAAATGTTCAAAAAGATAATAAAAGCTCATCAGATCGATCATTCAATCGCAATGAAAAATTACAAAAATCGAAAAATGAAAACTCTAAAATTGTTGGTAATAAGTGGTGCAGGTTTGACCACAGTGCTCAAAAGCCAAATCCAGCAAACAAGAGGAGCAAGGATTATCACCAAGCCAAACAGTGCTATGATCTGAATGTTTGGACTAAGAATGGTGATTGGTATGATAACAGAGTGTGTTACAGATGTGGCTATCGAGGACACATTGCTGTTAACTGCCAAAGTTGGAGATATGAGACGAGAAGATGCTTTAATTGCAATATCATAGGCCATATTGCTAGAGATTGCTCAATGAGATCAATGAGAAGATCGAGGGTTGAATCTCAGAAGCAGGAGAAGAAACCAGTTAATGTCAAGCCTAAAGAACAGAAGGTTCAAGAACCTAAAGTTCAAGAAAAGAAAGTAAAGCTTTCTCAAGGGCAAAAAGACAGACTGAGGAAAAAGAGGAAAAAAGCAAGAGAATATCTCGAAAGGATTTTGTCCTTGGGTTCAGCTGTTGGTAAAAATAAGAGTTCTGATGAATCGACTTCCTCGATTGCAAAGTCAAGCAAGACGAATTCATCAGATACAAATATGAGGACGAAAGAAGAAAAGAAGAAGAAGAAAATGGTCGGCGATGAATCTGACAGATCAAAGTCAGACAAGCCATGTGCAGGCAATGATTCTGGTACGGTAAAGCCAGAAGAGCCGGTAGTTAAGGTAAAAACTGAGAATTCAGGTTTAACAATGGATGATGCAAATTTTCCACCATTGTTGAACAAGAATTCAAAATCATCCAAGGACCGTCAGGCTTGGGTGAATCTGTTTAAATGAAAAACCTGACTTGCCGGAGTTCCCAGGTTGGTAAGCGTGGAACATGAATCGGCACATTTCTTGAGAAATTCACGAAAGTGATTTCGACTTACAAGTGGTAAATCAGGGACATTATGTTGTACTTGATTTTCTACAAGTGATGGTTGTGGATTGATCTTAAAAATGTTAGTTTTTACAAGTGATTGAAGAACAAGGTGATGAAAGATCCCCGAATTTGTGAAAAGACACATAAAACTTATTTTTCGGAAAAACCATTTTGATTAAAACAAACTTAAGTGTTTTGAAATCACTATGGGAAAATAGTTTGTTGTCAGGGGGAGTTCTGATTGTTCAAGCCAAGTGAATGGAGAATTGAAGTGATTCTCATCATGTTGTCACGTTCTTGTATAGTTTGTGTTTCAAATTTTCCCAGAAAATCAAAATTGAGACATATTTTGATTTTAGGGGGAGTAAAAATTTTAAAAAAATTAGAAAATTTGAAAATGTCAAAAACATTGAAAAATGAAAAAATGAGTTTTGTTGTGAAAAAGAGGAAATGATAGTAGATCAGTTGGACTTTCACAGCATGCTAAAGAAATGGAGAGATAAAATGTGATAAGCGATCTCACTAAAGATGTGACGATAGGCTCAGCTAGACTAGTAGATTTGCGATAACGATACAAACCTAAAGCAAAAAAAGCCTAGTTCTAGTGGGAAACATGGTCGAAAGCATAGTACTTAGTTTTGTCCTTCTTGATTGTGTGCCTACTCAGTAATCGCTGATTGTCGAAAGACATAAAACTGGTTAAGTTTGTGAACTTTTACAAACTTTGCTGAAAAGTCGCTGTGATTGTGCATTTTATTTTGCAAAGACTTAAACTTGTTTTATTTATTTATTTTGTTTAAGCATCGGACATCCTCTGCGTATACGTGAGTATCGACCTGGATGTTGTTGCCTAAACGTTCTGCTTTATTTTCTTTGGTGTTTCGTTTAAGCTTTGGACCTCCTCTGCGTATACGAGAGTATCGACCTGGTGGTTAAAGCCTAAACA